>JAHKKF010513544.1:39902-104584 GCA_019740295.1 Labeo calbasu
CAGGTTTAAATTGGCATGTTCTTTAGACTTTAATTTCTTTAAAAAAAAATGCCGATGGTGGGGATGCTTCAGGTCATTTATATGCCACCGTTACTCTTCATTTATTTATTAATAATTTGATCAAGAGCACCTGACAAGGTATCACCACTGAAATGACTCTCACAGAAACCCTTATATCTTTCTCTTTCTTGTTAATTTCCTCCTCACTCAGAGAGGTGGCCCAGATCGACCAGTTTCTCCAGGAAACAGCTGCACGGGAAGCTAATGCTAAAGTGCGTCTTCAGCAGTTCATCGAGGAGCTGTTGGACCGGGCCGACCGTGCTGAGAAACAGCTCCAGATCATCAGCAGCTGTGCCACCACCCCCAACGGCAGCCTGGGTCACTGCAGTCTGCAGGGATCCAAACCTAATGGACGACAGGTACAGTGACTAAATGAAATAGATGAAGGAAAAAAAAAGACACTGGAGTGATGAAGAGAAATCAGATATTACACCTGTCTTTGTAGTCAAATAGGCGATTTCATTTACTCTTTCAATACCTATATGGGATAAACCATTTAGTTTTCTTTTTAAAAGCCTTGAAAATGGATATATCACTTGCAAAGTGTGGATTTCATGGTTTTGTGTGTCAGTGTGATGCATAGGTAAAATTGAATAGGTGTATAATGTTTGCTTTGTTCCTGTGCATGGTGTGCTGCCTACAAAGGTACCATTTTAAGGCATCATAAAGTAGGTGCCAAAAAGGTAGGCGACTATCTTTGTGAGCTCAAGGTCATAATCCTGTTTAGAATATAGCTGTGAGGTTTTCACATTCACATTTCACATTAGCAAATGATATTTTTCAAATGTACAGACTGTGAGTTGTTTAAAGGGGTCATGAACTTCCTTTATTATTTTGTACTGTTCTCTGAGGTACACCTATAATGTTATCAAGATTATTACATGAAAAAACATCATAATTTAGAAGTAATAGGCTATTTTCTGTCCTGTTTTGAATGCTCTATTTGAATAGCTGTGGCAGATTGTAGACTCAAAAGTAAACGCCCCCTGCTATGATTGGCTAACACCTGTGTATGTTTGACAGCCTACATCTTTCATAGATGGACGCTGCTGTGATTTAGGTTAAAAATGCATAAATACTCAGTACATATCAAACGATCTGTAATAGACATAGCAATAGTGACCACGTAATAAAAAGGGTTACTCACTCTTGTGTGGTGCGAAATTACTGCCGGATCCCATATAGTCGGTACAGCAAAATCCTGCATCAATTTGTTCCTTGTTTGTTAACGAATCTGCAGGGAAATGAAGTGAACAAAGGACTAAGTTCTCACCGATGTGGTCTGGAACATCATTAAAAATAAACTTCATCCACTCTTTCCTAATGTTGGGGTCAGAATGAAGGCAATGCAAAGACTGTTTTTCCACAACTTGGCACTGCACAGAATCTTGTTTTCTTCAGAGCCATCTTTTATATTTTTACGTAGATCTGCATTTGCCTCTCTCGTTATTTACACTACATGCGTGAATCGGTGGGCGGGGCTAAACATGCAGTGATGTAGAGCAGGCATTGATCTTCTTCTAAGGAGGCAGAGTTTAGCCACACTATTACATCATAAGTGAAACATTCCACAACCTGTCATTTTGGCAGATTGGTTTCAATATAAGCTGTTTTTAGACAACCCTAAAGATCAAGGGGATTTCGATTTCGAATCTGACTTAGACTTTTGTAAGCCATTCAGTTCATTTTATTAAGCAAGAATGCATGCATTTGATTAATAGTCACAGTAAAGAGTTTTACATTGTCAGAATAAGTTATTTTTCAAATAAATACTGTTCTTTTGGACTTTCTATTCATCAAAGCATCATAAAAAAAAATGCATCATGCTTTCCACAAAAATTTTAAGCAGCAAAAAAAATATCATTTTTAACAATGATAATAATAAGAAATGTTTCTTTAGCATCAAATCAGCATATTAAAATGATCTCTGAAGGATCACGTGACAATGAAAACTGAAGTAATGGCAGCTTCAGCATTATTTATGTTAGCATTGTAACATTAATATTTTATAGTAATTATATATTATAGTAATTAGGGATATAACCATACCAATAATATCATGATATGAAGTCCACGTTACAATATTATTGTAATATTTTTAAAAAAAGACAAATGAAGATATATGAAAATGTTGTACATTTTAAAGTTTTTAAAGAAATTCTTCTAACGCACACTAAGAGTACAAAATGAAGAGCTCCATCCTATGTTCCTAAGAAAACTTCAGTCAGTAAACTGATCTGAGCTTTAAAGGAAACTCAACCCTCTTTTTAGTTGTGATATACTGTCTCAGTCTAAATTACATTCACACTGGTGTTTTAGAAGCCAAACAAATTAGAATATAATAATATTAACAGTTTTTTTGTTATTGTTATTCCTGTGACAGCAGTAGCCATACATTGTAAAACAACTGCACTGTAAAATAAATAAAAAATGAATTGTTTCAAAGGTGTATTATTTTTGCACTACATCAGGGAAATTACAATACTACGTTCCTAATTTCTACACTTGAAAGAGATATTTTGAATTTGAACTGCAGTAACGTTACCCATTTAAACCGCTAGCTGTAAGCAATTCATACTGCAATTTTAAGCTTTTATTTGACGTAAACGGCAGTAGAGCTTTTATTTTGAAGGAAACTCCAGCTTCAGTGAAAACAGGCTTGCAAAAATGCATCTCATTACAAATCTAGTGAAATGCTGCAATCATCCATGAAAGTAAAGCATAACTGGTGGCCGTTGCGTTTCCAAACGTGTGCTAAACTCACAGCACATGCAATAAACAAGTTCACTGCATTTACTTTGAACTGAGCCATTGTGAGGCACAGCAAATGCTGGATCACAAGCTGATCGCCTCAATGAAGTGAATGCTTCGCTTTGAAACGTGATATGTCTGAAGGGATTAAGCCATATGGTGCTTTCAGTTTTAGTTTGTTCGACAGAAACTATGCCAAAGCATAATGGCCCAAAACACAACTTTAAAGACCTTTTATGTTACAATATATTTTAAAAATCTACACTTTTTGCCTGTAAGATTGTCACGTGACCACAATAATATCGAGACAGTTTTGCTTTTGCAATACCACAGTATTGATAATATCGTTACATCCCTAATAGTAATGTTTTTGCTATATGTCTAATAAAATTAATGCAGCTTTGGTGATTGAAGGACTAATTTCGAAAGATTAAAAAAACTTACCTATCCCAGACTTTTGAATACTAGTATATATGTGTAGAAAGATTTAAGCTGAAAGATTGAAAGAGATAGTTATGTAACTAGCCAAATGTCTTGGCTGTGTGGACATGTGAAAAGATGGCTTTATAATATTTGAGTTAATGTAGTGAAATAAGTCTTTGTTCTGTAAACACATCAACTTTTACTATTACGTCCAAAAAAATATATAACAGATTGAGAGCAGGCAGTGGAAAATGCCTAAAAGTACTTGGTTAAAGTCATGGTTGAAGTTCTGTCTGCAATTTTCTTTGAGGTAAATAAATCTTAATGCAGCACTTAGGAAGTGTTTTGTACTGAAAACTCATCAGTGCTTACCTGATTTCTGTGAACCTCCAGAGAGCTTTTACAATGTTAGAAGATTGCACTGGTACACTACTCTCATTTTCTTAGATGCAGAGGGTGTTAAATCGTGGTTTGTTACTCATCGGTCTCATAACTAGCTCCTCTGAGTGTAGAGTGAATGCATTCAGATCACTAAGTAATTATTTTCTGTTTTTCCCTGAGGAAAAAACTTTTTCAGAAATAGTGAAGAAAGTGTATATGAATAATGAATAAGTTTTGTAACGTGGCATGTATAACGTGTGCAAGGTTACTTACAACTTCCGTTTTAGGCTACTTATTGACAATGGATGGCACATTCAGGCAGCACCTTTACAACTCACCCTCTGACATCATTGGGGACGCCCTTCATCACCATGGAAACAGCAATCTACATTTGTCATTTACTCATAAAGTGTATTGCACACAGCACTGTTGACTCAGTTTGAGTTCACACACAGCCTGTGTTCCCAAATGCCAGCCACAGCCTTCCAGTCTCCTACTTTCTGGAGAGGAAGTACACTCAGTGATGTCAGAAGAAGGGCGCAGTGTTTCAGGAGCATACTTGCTGTGATTCAGGACATTTGGCCTAAATTACTAAATTAGGAAAAGTAAGCAAGAAGGAAAAAGATGGAGGTGCAGAATTATTGTTGTCATCTCAAGCATTTCCCACAATCCCAGCCAGTCTTTTACACTGTGCACGACTAGTGAGATCAATGCTGCTGCTTTTCTTTCTGCCCCATTTCTGCAGGCACTAAGCCCAGTGTGTGTCTGTGAATGTGTGTGTGCCCTGTCAGCACTATGGCACCTTGCTTGGCCCATATTTTCTGGGGTGTATCACCTAACCTGCTAGAGCAGTTATTTAAAGGCATAGTTTCCCTATTCCCTGTATGAGACGAATACTTGCGTCTGACAAATAGAAGTCATTAGTAGTTGACGGATGTGGTATTTCTATGGGATGAGAATCCTTTTTTACACCACATGAAGTACTATATTCAGGGTTTTACAAGGAAATCAATGTAGGCCAGGCTGTTTTCTCTTATAATAGAACAAATTTTTCATAAAAACAATGAAAATACCCATATATTTTCCTGCATTTTAAGATCTCCGAATTGCAAATAATCATTTAAATACAATTGTAATAAAAATACAATTTACATGAGTTATTATTGTTAAAATAATAAATAAATAAAAATGGTAAAATATCCTGCAACTTTGAAATTGAAGTGAAAACACTTTAAATAAATAAATAAAAATATTAAATATTAAATATAAATATTTTACTCAAATAACATTGTAATTTGCTGAAATGAAACACAATTTTATATAATATTTAAAAACATAGAAAACATAAAATATGCATTATCCTTTCACAAGCAGATTTGTTAAAATGGCACAATTGATGAAGTGAGCATGACAAGTGAACATCAGGAAACAAAGTCGATTTGGTGCAATTTTGCCAGTTATTTGGCCTGGTGGTGTCTTTCAGCAAGGCACATTAACGCAGGTTGCACCAGAGGGATTTTCCATGTAATAAGTGTTCGGTAAGCCAATTTGCATAAAAGCAGCTAAATGACAAATTAGTAATTTGTAAGATGAGTAATCAGTGATGCAGAGCAACCTTCTGTCTTGTCGGCTGTGCTGTTATTTTGGACTCATTTGGACTCAGTGTTGACCCAGACATAACCTAGTCCTCATGAAGCATAAATTAGTGACGCTAAAACATGCGAGTCGTAATAACATCATTAAAGTTCTGACGAAAATGTGACGCGTTTCTCCCATGTACTGTACTTCTCTAGTCTGGATCCTGTCTAAACAGTTCAAACAGGTCCTAGTTTTCTACCCTACCTGTCAATCAGCTTTGATTCTTTTTATATTTCCCTGCAGATGTTGAGCTACATTATCTGTTCAGTGAAATTTTGGAGCATCTTTCTCTCTCACACACACTCTAACCTGATTTCTTTCTTTCTCTCATAGAGAAATTCCAGTCTCTCTGGAGCATCAAGGGGAATGTACCAAGTGTGCGATCGACGCTCCTCTCCTAGCACTGCGTAAGTCTCAGAATAGCCGAATTCTGCCTGCATGACTGTTTTGGCATCAGCCAAATTTTTTTTATAATTATTATACATTTGAATAAAGTATATGAATGTATCTCTGAGGGGAACTCGGAAAAGCTTAGCTTAGATGGTATTTTCTTTTCATCTTGCCACTGTACTATACATATTAAAGTAGTATTCCTAAGTGCAGTGCTGCTTTGTTTACAGCGGTAGCTAAGGGAAACGGGAAGCGGTAGCTGTTCCATAAGCACCACCTGCTGTTAGAGAGTGAATTTGCACTCTCAATCAACCAGTGTGCTGTTTTTGTTTCCTGCAGATATTTTTTATGTAGCATAATTTCACAAAGATAAAGTTAGACTACTTCAGATTTTGAAATTAAATCAGAAACTGCTCATGTATGTAGAATCTTTCTTTATTTTTATATCACGATGTATTTCATAATTTTGGTCGATATAATTCCAATATCGATATGAACAATATTAAAAAAAAACCCTCAGAATTACTGCCTAGAACGCCCACAACGGATGTCTATACAAACTTCTGAAAAATGAATTTGCCAAGTCCATGAAACCCTACTTCTATAAAACTATAAAATATTTATAGCAAAAATAAATGAATGCTCACTTTTTATTTGTATTTAGCCTTCATACAAACAGGAAATGTGAAATCACCATCAAATAAACATAAGACTTTCAGACTAACCTTATTAATATTAATATATTTAACTGAACTACAGTATAACATAGGCTGATTATTCTTATAGATAGAAACAAAAGTGCTTAAGAATATGAAAAGTTCTGCTGAAAACATAAAAAAAGAGTGAGCAAGAGGGTTTTACTTGACCCTTTTAAAACAAAAATTAATTGAAAATATTTGAAGGACACATGCCAGTATTTTCAAATATTTTCTTTATTATTGTTAACATAAATAATGAACTGATTTAATTTATTTTTAAAAGGGTAAATAAAATAATTTAATACTTCCAATACATTTTGTTTATTTTGCTATAGGACTGAAATTGGTTCTGAAAATCATTTGTTGTCATGTATAATTAAGAGCTCATATTAAAGAGCTTATTTTATAGTTAAGTCATGGCCATAAACTGTATGTTTTTAAAGACTTCTCGAGAGAAGAATATAGTACTTTAGGGCATTTTCCTTTTTTTCCTTTTTCCTTTATTTTATTCCCGCCATAATTAAAATAAAAATGTCCTGGAAAATGATCACCGAAAAAGAGTGGGAACCCTGATCTCTTTTATAACATTGTAAAAGTGTAGTTTTACCTCAGACTTTGAAGTACTAAATTTATCATTTTATTTCCCCCCAGAAGTTTTGCAGCTGTATCTCAAAAACAGCGGAGCAGCATGTTTATGTCTTTTATCTGGTGGCTATGTCGGAGTCAGCCTGGTGTGGATGTGTCTAGGGAAAATCGCTAGATTGTTGAATTTGCCTCAGGGTTAAACCAGTCTGTAATCTCTCAGCCATGCAGAAGATATGCGGAAAGAGTCCTGTTACACACAGACACACACACATAAAAACACTGTTGTGTGTGGCTAAACTAAACTGCCTAAAAGCACAAGGCCAAAAACAACCAATACCCAAGGCTCTTGAAGGATAGTGGTGTGTGTACTGAGAGCATGTGTGTGTCAGCTCAGGTTTAGCCTGCGTAGTAGAGAGCAAATGCCCAAATTTAGTAAAACCTAAATTCTTGATCGAATTGTTGACAGAATTTTCATTTTTGTTTGAACAACTGCATCACTATAATAAATAAACATAATGTCTTGGTGGAAATGTAAACATGCAGTTTTATTTATTTATTTGGTGCTTTGTAAATGCTGTTTTTAATGAGGCCATAACTGCTCATAGAATAAACGTAGACATTTTGAACATCTTGTGAACATCGCTATTTTTATAAGATATACTATTATTCTACTGAAATTGCCCCAACCAGTCACCATCTGACATTGAGCATGACTATTTCGCATCACAAACAATTTATTTTTAGATCTTCATATTCTTAGGCGATTTCCCCATAACATACCATAACCTTTGTGCGGCTGCTCTTTTAACAAGGTTCTGATCTGTGAGTGAGACATCAGCGTCCATCTGTTGTGTGTGTGCATCTGCGCATGGGCCGTATCAAACCATTTGGTGCTCTGAGGGAAGGAAGAAGCAGCGTGGGTTTGCCTAGAGTCTGCTGTCCCTAAATTGACAGCACAGACTCCACAGGTCTTCCTCGTGAATCAGACGAGAGAGGATTGAAATATCGGACTACATACGGTCACTGCTGTTCCTTCATTACGACACAACCACCATCTTTCTTCTGAGTCAATTATTAAGATGTTAATTAAACAAGTGACATATACTACTACTGTTAAAAAGAGGGAAGACAGTAAGAAAGTTAAACTTTTATTTGGCAAAAATGCATTAAATTGATCAAAAATAACAGTGAAGACATTTATTATGTTACAAAAGATTTCTGTTTTAGCTAAATGCTGTTTTTTTTTTTTTGCATTTTCTATTAATCGAAGAATAAAAATCTTTTGAATAATGATAATAAGAAGAAATGCTTATTGAGCAACAAATTAGCATATTAACATTATTTCTGAAGGATCATGTGAAAATATAATAAAATAAAACACAGATATTTTAAATTGTAATAAAATTGCATAATATTAGTATTTTTTTTATTAAATAAATACAGCCTTAGTGAGCATGAGAGACTTAAAATAAAATAAAATAAATGTTCTGTCAGTAGAACATCAGTAAAACAACAAAATAAAAAATAAAAAAATAACAGGTCTCAGTACTTTTGATCAAATTATTTCATAATATATTGATTAATTAATAAACATTAATACAAAATAATTAATATTATATTAACATATAATAATAAATATGTAAATTTCTGAAAAAATGTCACATGAGTAAAGCACTATAGACATTACATGTGTTTTTAGAAGTTAAATGTATATCTTGTTATATTTTATATGATTAAATATAAGCTGCCCTGTGGTCCACAAAAGTTCGTTTTGTAAATCTTTCTGAGGTAGATTTAGGGGACAGACATCTTTAGCTGTTGCTTCTGTTTTTAGCATCTCTATTTTTATCTTCAAATGAAAAGTACAAATAAGTAGTTCTTACATGAAGTAAGGTGTGCTGAAACATTAAGAAAGCTATATATTACTATAAAGAAACCACACTTATCATCAAACGTCAGCTAATTTTTTTTCCAGATGTCTTTATTTTTTGCTCTTTTTAGTTCTTTTTAGCTTTTGCGTGCTATCTTACAAATGGCTTTTGATATCTCTGCCCTCGCCAGTCATGCATTACACATTACACTACTGTGTAAGAAGTGATAATGTGTCCCAGCTTCATCTCTAGTGGGTCGTTTGCTCTTCAGCCCACAGTAAAATAGAAAAGTCTATCATTGTAGTCAGTTGCCTACAGCAGAGCCTACAGTGACTAGCAAATGCAGTAGCACAGTATCTTTTTAAGTCTCAGTGCTGGCTTTTGAACTGTAACATCTGGAGAGTGACTAAATGTCTGGCTGGAATCCCCAGTGGAAATTCTGTCACTGCTAAGCCTTGGAGGAGAACATTCCTTACCCATAATCCAATGCGATTGCCCTAACTGTTACTGGAGTTTAGTGGTTTCTCTTGTAATGATTAATGAAAGGTCTTGCATAGTGGAAGTGTTCAGAAGTATCATACCTATTTATACTGATGCCCATGCCAAGTAGATTCTGAATCCAACTTTTTGTGTCTTTGAAAATTAAGTTGCGTAATTATTGAAGATACAAAGGAATCAGGAATAATGCATTTGCATGTTAGTCTAATTTTAGTTAGTCTAATTGAGTCACAGCTTGTTTTGAACTGCTTTTTTATATACTATAGTTGTAATATATAATAAAAAGTGCATGATACCCCTAAAATTGGTTTAGTGTTGTGTACCCTGAGCTCAGTGGTATGAAGGATTTTGATTGAAAAGTGTTTTGATAACCCAGTACTCATTCAGGCTTAAAAATAATATTTGCAAGATTAATCTTTGCAAATTATCAATCTTTCTTCCTACAAGTGAGTTAGCAGAGTCTCTTATTTCTAAATTAGTGGGTGTGTGTTTGTGTGCATTATAGGAAGTCTGTCTAGACAGATCTGATCATATTTCCTGGTTAAGTCTTATTGTTCTTTTTACACTCTTCTTTTCAACACAAACCCTGTATCCTTAAAGGGATAGTTCATCCAAAAATGAAAATTCTGTCGTTAATTACTCACTCTCGTGTTGTTTCAAACCCGTAAGACCTTTGTTCATCTTTCGAACACAAATGAAGAAACTTTTGATGAAATCCGAGAGATTTCTGACCTGCACAGACAGCAATGCAAAAATGCCATGAACACGCATCAAAAACTAACAAATTGTTTAATAAAGTTGTTATTTTGGGGGTTTTTTTGCATTCTTGTTTTTTATTCTAGTTTCTTTGTTTTCGGTATAAGAGATGAAGTCGGCAACACTGACTCGTCATTTCCACAGTAGTGATGAGTCTGTATGCACATTTCATATGGATTACGTAATCTGACAATATCTGTTCTGTTTGAATTGGTTCATTTGAAAGTAGACATTTCACTTTCTATAGATATATTTTTCATGTCAGTAAGGCAAGTATACACGGAGATTTAGAAGTTTCACGCTAAAGTTCACAAAGACGGCAGAAAGCGCATCCTGTTTGCTTTCATTATTTTACAAAAGCTCAACGTTTTGTTGTTATTGTGAGTCCACACAAATAAACGTAGAGTCCTTACAGATTCGAAAGATGTATTACTTTTATTTGTATGACTAAAAATTAGTATTTTAAGAGCAGGTGACCACACTGGCGCCTCCGTCTGTCATCTGCAGTGAGCGTGCTACTGTTCAGCTTCCACACTCCGCACAGACACATTTTTCTAGGTTAACATTAGATTGATCGGCCATGTAAAGTTGCTGCTATATACATCTTACGGATGAAAAGCTATATTTGAGGTCCGATGAATGATTGGATGTCCTGCCCGATGTATTATATAACCACATATACCAACGGTTAACAATCTGTCCATCTCGCACTGCGTGACTATGCCACTTCCTGTGGATTTTTTTTGGATTGATCAAGACTATTTGGGGGCAGCCCTAGTAGTTAATGACCGAATTTTCATTATTGGGTGAACTATGCCTTTAAAAGAGAAGTCCGCTTCCAGAACAAACATTTACAGATAATGTACTCACCCCCTTGTCATCCAAGATGTTCATGTCTTTCTTTCTTTAGTCGTAAAGAAATTGCTTTTTGAGGAAAACATTTCAGCATTTTTCTCCACATAATGGACTTCTATGGTGCCCCCAAGTTTGAACTTCCAATATGGAAATTAAACGCATCATTTACAACCGCATTTGGGGTCGTTTGAAGCCGCATTTAAACTGCATTTTGGAAATTCAAACTCGGGGCACCATAGCAGTCCAAAAATATGGAGAAATATTCCACAAACATAATTTCTTTATGACTGAACATCTTGGATAACAAGGGGGTGAGTACATTATCTCTAAATTATTGTTCTGGAAGTGAACTTCTCCTTTAAAGAGACATTATTTTGATGAGGGTTATAATGTCCAGTAATTCATTTTATAAATGACTGTGTGAATTAACCACAACATTATGCGTGTTCTCTTCATTCTTCCCATTGTGTTTTTCCTAAACAGCGCATCAGGTCGAGGAAAGTCTGTGTCCCAGGGTTCAGGAGGTTACGACAGTGACAGTGTGGACCTCCACGCTCTAGAGGACTGCCCTGATGCCCAGTATTACCACGTCCAGTGCCGACTTGGGGAAGGAGGTGGTGGAGGAGGAGGAGGATACGAAAGGGCGGCCGCTTCCCGGAGCTGGGGTCTCCGTAAACAGGCCATTCAGAACTGGCAGCGCCGGCCGTACCGGAACAGTACGGAAGGAGAGGAGGGCGACGTGTCTGACGTAGGATCCCGGACCACTGAATCCGAGGCCGAGATGTGGGAGCAAGACAGGAGAGCAGAAAGCCAGCACGGGGGGAACCGTGGAGGATACAGACTAGCTACAGGTGCGTCATTGACCTGCGTGGGCAGAACGAGCGAAGAATTTGTCCTGGGGTTTATTTTGTGTTTCTAAATGTTGGTGGAAGAACATGGTTTGTTTCCCTGGGAACACAAATCCAAAGGCATTAATGTAAAAGTCATTTTTGGCTTGTCAGTCATTTAATACATAATCTGGGGCAGACAGAAAAGGGCAGATGCTGCTATGATTGCAAATGTCATTTCGCAGTGTGTACGTTTGTGAGTTAACAGTTTGTCGACCAGTTCGTCAGGCCCGAGGCCACAGTACCCACTCTCCAAATAATGACGGTATAGTTGGGTCAGAGGCCCAGGACGCCGGCTGAGGAAAATTAGGTCACATGAATGCAACTGCTGTTAGGATCACAGGCCAGAGAGCAGTAGAGAGCGTGTGTCATAAAGCCATGAGCAATGAGCACAATTTTCCACCTACTGACTCCAGGTCATTGTGGGAAGAGCTAAATGAGTAACCAATAGTCTACTATATGCTCTCATATATTATCATACCATACAGAGTGTGACTTGAGGCCATGATATCTTTACTGTATGTATTTCATTTACACTGATTAAGGCTCATTTGTGCTGTTGTATCACCTCTTCTTTGTTCAGTTGTCAGATTATGTGGCAGAAAATGTTACCAACTTTTGTAGAGGGCAGCAGTAGGCCTGCTCACATCTTACTGGAAAAATGTAAAGGGAAATTTCTTTCTGTCATTACAGAAGCTAACATGAAATCCTGTATTTGATACATATGCCTTCCATGTCAAACAATGTCAGCGTCAACCTCAAAAAGTATTTGGAAGTTGCTATAAAATCCATTGGAGAGATCAAGGCATGTATTCTGTGAATTTTTTGAAATGCAGACTTGTTTCTAGCAGATAGGAGTGCAATAAAAAAAAAAATATTTTTTTTTTATTATTAGTAGTATTTTATGTATTTGATTATTTTATTATTGTTTTGTTTTTTTTTTGCACATTGTTATTTTTAATATATTTACATATTTGGATGAACTTTAATCATTTTATTTTACAAATTACACTACATAATTAATGAATGAATTAATTAATTAATTTTAAAAAATGATTGGTGAGCATCCACTTGTTTCACTTGTTGTGCAGACTTGTTTTTATCATGGTGCGCCATGTTTTTATCATGGCAATTAAAAATAAATGTTTCCTTTTGTTATTTTATTATTGTTATTATTTATTATTATTTTTGCACATTTTTATTTTTAACATATTTTTATTATATATATAGTATTATTTTATGGATTATTTTCTAAAGTATTTGTACACATATGAATAAACAGTTTTTTTATGCTAATATAATTAAACACTTTTTATGCCACAAGAGTTACACAGTGTATTTTTATTTAACAAAACTTAATATTCTGTTCATTATTATTATTATTATTATTAATTAATTAATGTTAATTAAACTTTTATTTTATTCTATTTTATTTTATTTTATTTTATTTTATTTTATTTTAGGTAAGAATTTCAGAAATCAAGACCGTGTTCCCTGCATCCACTGATCCAGTTGTCTTTTTCCATCCTGCTATTAGTTAATGGCTAGTTTTGGGCAGGATGATCCTAGACCAGCAGTCATGGCTAGTTTATCCAGCTGGCATTGTCCAGGTGAAAGCCAAGCTTTCCTTATCATAGCTGTACACAATCCATTCTGTCATCACCATTACATCTCACTTATTTGAGAGCCTGTTTGAGTCATAGCTTTTGGCAGGTTTTGCTTAAAATTTTTACCAGTCTTATAAAATAAGAGCACTGCCAACACCTGTTTCTTCAATCTCAGTCTCATTAGATCTTCAGCAAATCGTGTATGACTCAAGAGACCTAGAGTCTGTCAAACTGGAGCTGTGAGATAGAAATGGCCTGCTGATTGCATGATTTGGAGGATGTTCAGAACCTGTAGGAGGCAGTGAGAAAAGCAAACAGATTGATGGCTTTGCTTTTTATTTGACTGAGGCGCCACCATATGGACACGTATAGTAATACAGCCAGTACACTTAATTCACCCATGTTCATTGTGCTAAAGGTTTCTCTTTTACATGCAGGAGAACTAAATGGTGATCTTTATCTCTTATTCTTTGTATCGACAGGTCGTTCTGAAGGTGGATACAAGCCTTGTCGCCATGAGAAAAGCCCCTCTAAAGTCAACGAGGTGATCAGTCCTGAGGTACTGAAGATACGTGCCGCTCTCTTCTGTATCTTTACCTACCTAGATACGAAGACACTCCTACGGGCGGCCGAGGTGTGCCGGGATTGGAAGTTTGTGGCTCGTCACCCTGCGGTGTGGACCAGAGTGCTGCTGGAGAACGCTCGCATCTCTTCAAAGGTTTTAACACCATTCACACAAACACTCCTACAGTAATGCTCCTGTTAAATTTCAGAACTGATCGCCTACTTTTTCTGCAGGGTTTCAGAATATATTTATTTTCTCCATGACCATTTCAGAAAATTCTAAACGTATTTAAGCCTTGAATCAAATCAACCAACTTCAGTAACATTACAAATGACAACATTACAGCATTGTAACTGAATTTGACGGAGATTGTGTTCTTGAATAAACAACTGTTAAGGAATGAGTAAACTATTAATTATTTTTCACCTTGAATGATGAAATCAAAT
This sequence comes from Labeo calbasu, assembly GCA_019740295.1. NCBI lineage: Eukaryota > Metazoa > Chordata > Actinopteri > Cypriniformes > Cyprinidae > Labeo > Labeo calbasu. The sequence continues at coordinate 54,314 of JAHKKF010513544.1, forward strand.
CAGCCTGGATTTTCATTTTAAAGGAGAACTCCACTTCCAGAACAACAATTTACAAATAATTTACTCACCCCCTTGTCATCCAAGATGTTCATGTCTTTCTTTCTTCAGTCGTAATGAAATTGTTTTTTGAGGAAAACATTTGAGCATTTTTCTCCATATAATGGACTGATATGGTGCCCCGATTTTGAACTTCCAAAATGCAGTTTAAATGCGGCTTCAAACGATCTCAAATGTGGTTGTAAACGATCCCAGCCGAGAAAGAAGGGTCTTATCTAGTGAAACAATCGTTTTTTTTTTTTTTTCATTAAAAAAAAATACAAATTATATAATTTTTAATGCCAAATGCTCGTCTTGTCTTACTCTGCTCGGACTGTTTTTGTTCAGGTTCATGACAGTTAGAGTGTGTCGAAAAACTCCCATCTCATGTTCTCCCTCAACTTCGAAATCGTCCTATATCGCTGTTTTACCTTTTTTGTTAAGGGTGTTTGATCTTCTTTGCATGTTCACTTTGCAAAGACTGGGTCGGAACTTCTGCAGCGATGTAGGATGATTCTGAAATGATTTTTAAAGTTGAGGGAGAAAATACGGTCAGAGTTTTTCGACATACCCTAACTGTCTTGAGTCAGAATACACAGAGTTCATGGAGAGAAAGGCAAGACGAGCGTTTGAGATTAAAAAGTGTTAAAATTGTATTTTTTTAATGAAAATAACAGATTGTTTTGCTAGATAAGACCCTTCTTCCTTGCCTGGGATCGTTTACAACCACATTTGGGATCGTTTGAAGCCGCATTTAAACTGCTTTTAGGAAGTTTAAAATTGGGGCACCATATCAGTCCATTATATGGAGAAAAAAGCAGAAATATTTTCCTCAAAAAACATAATTTCTTTACGACTGAAGAAAGAAAGACAAGAACATTTTGGATGACAAGGGGGTGAGTACATTATATGTGAATCTCTGTTTTGGAAGTGGACTTCTCCTTTAATGTATTTTCATATCAAAAAATGCTAATTCTGAATTAAATGCTCTAACACTACGACATGACATATTAACTCATCAAAAGACTAGTCAAGTATTTATATCATATTACCTATAATTACCTTCGTCAGACATCATGGTAGGTCTGTCTTGAACATTTTAAACATTGTTTAAATTTATTGTTAAAAATAAATTTATCTATGCAGAACTGCCTTCGGATTAAAGGATTATTTTACTTCCAGAACAAAAATTTTAAGATAAAGTACTCACCCCATTGTCATCCAAGATGTTCATGCCTTTCTTTCTTCAGCTGTAAAGAAATTATATTTTCTGAGGAAAACATTTCAGGATTTCTCTCCATATAATGGACTTCTATGGTGCCCCCGAATTTGAACTTCCAAAATGCAGCTTCAAAGGGCTCTAAATTATCCCAGCCAAGAAAGAAGGGTCTTATCTAGTGAAATCATCGGTTATTTTCTTAAAAAAAAAAAAAAAATTACAGTTTATATACTGTTTTAACCCCAAACGCTCGTCATGTCTAGCTCTAAGTGAACTCTGTGTATTCTGGTTCATGACAGTTAGGGTATGTCGAAACACTCCCATCTCATTTTCTCCTCCAACTTCAAAATCATCCTATGTTGCTGTTTTACCCTTTTTTGTAAAGGGTGTTTGACCTTCTTTGCATGTTCACTTTGTAAACACTGGGTCGGTACTTCTGCAGCGATGCAAGACGATTTTGAAGTTGGAGGAGAAAATAAGATGGGAGTTTTTCGACGTACACTAACTGTAATGAACGAGAATTGAGGTTAAAAAGTATATAAATTGTATTTTTTTTTAGAAAATAACTGATTGTTTCACTAGATAAGATACTTCTTGCTTGGCTGGGAGTTTAGAGCCCTTTGAAGCTGCATTTAAACTGCATTTTTTGAAATGTTTTTCTCAAAAAACATAATTTCTTTATGACTGAAGAAAGAAAGACATGACAATCTTTGATGACGAGGGGGTGAGTACATTACCTGTAGATTTTTGTTCTGCAAGTGAACTACTCCTTTAAGCCTTTTCTAGACTATAAATAACTCAAAATTAAAAGGGTACTTTTGATCTGATTATCATCATGCTTGGGTTTCAGGTTGAATTTAATTGTGATATTTTTTAAATAGTATTTTTAATTATTTGTAATTATTTTATTTTAAAAAGTATGAAATGATATCACTTCCTAGACTTCCTAGAAATATTATTGCAATTTAAAATAGTGGTTTTCTATTTTAATATACGTTAAAATATAATTTATTGCTGTGATGCAAAGCTGAATTTTTAGCATTATTACTCCAGTCTTCGGTGTCACACGATCCTTCAGAAATCATTCTAATATGCTGATTTATTATCAGTGTTGGAAACAGTTGTGCTGCTTAATATTTTACTTTTATTATACTTTTTTACTTTTATTATACTTTTTTCATTTGATGAATAAAATAATTATATTGTAACAATATACACTACCGTTCAAAGTTTGGGTTCCTTTCTTTCTTTGAAATAATTAATACTATAAGGATGTGTTAAAATGATCAAAAGTAATACTAAAGACTTATATTGTTAGAAAATATTTCTATTTTGAATAAATGCTGAAAAAAATCCTGAAGAAAGTGTCACAGGTTCCCAAAAAATATTAAGCAGCACAACTGTTTCCAACATTGATAATAAATCAACATATTAGAATGATTTCTGAATCGTGTAGCATTAAAGACTGGAGTAATGGCTGATGAAAATTCAGCTTTGCATCACAGAAATAAACTATATTTTAAAGTATATTGAAATAGAAAACGATTTTGGTTTGCAATTATATTTCATAATATTACTTTTTTTCAGTATTTTGGATCAAATAAATGGAACTTTAATAAGCATAAGAGACTTCTTTAAAAAACATTAAAAATAGTACTGAACCCAAACTTTTGAACGCCCATGTATGTACTTTAAGTATTACAAAAACTAAAATTAAAACTAAAATGAAAAGACAGATAACACCAGAACATAACATAGTACATAACACCAGAAACGTGGCAAAAAAAAGCGTAAGTAATAATAATAATAAGAACAACAACCATAATAATAATAATAATTCTATTACTTTTAAATTTGATTTTCACCTTTAAAAATTGTGATTGTAATATTTTATTAAATATTATAATAAATGTATGTGATGTATATGTATGATGGGGAGATGAAAATGTACTCCACTGTAGGAATGACCCAAAAGACATTTAACAGATCTGAATGAGCAGTGAAACGTTGTAGCATAAATTATCTGCTGCCCACGTATTTTGTAACTGCTGCAAGGTCTCAAACTCTGTCTCTCACTCTATTTGTTTAGTTCCTGTGCATTCTGTCTCAGTGGTGCACACAGACGCATTCCCTCATCCTCCAGAACCTCAAACCCCGGCAGAGGGGCAAAAAAGAGACAAAGGAGGAGTATCTGAAGAGCACACGGTAACACGGTCTCCCACTGCGCCTGCTGTTTACTGTACCGTACTGACCCCGCTGTTTGTGTGGCTACTGCCTTCCCACAGCTCCACGCACCTCCTCCTCTTCTCGTCGCTGTTTTATTACCTTCTGCACTCTTCACTGATCCTCTCATCACTCTTTCACACCAAACAGACACACACTCACTCGCTCACACAGTCTGACACTTGTGAAGTGCTTGTTCAGAGATCCAACGTGAGCAGGGAACAGAATGAGCAGCCTGTTAATTGCTCTGCTAAATCACCTCAACCAGAGTGCCAGTCAAAAACCTCATGAACGAATTCGTCACGGGGGGTTTCTGCATGGCAAACAGAGAACATGTGTATTTGGTGGATTTAAAGCTAAAAGTGCGTATTTTTTTAATGTTCAAATATTTTGTCCGATACGATTCATTAAACGTTTGTTTATAGCAATCAAACTAAAAATAGGACTAATTACTGTAACAAATGGCACTACAGGCTAATAAAATCTGACTGTCCTGACATATTTTGTATAAACTGACATATAATAGATGATGTTAATAGATTCTCTTTCTTGTGTTTAGTGGGTGTCTTGAGGAGGGTCTCGAGGCTTTGTTGAAAGCTACTGGCAGTAATCTGCTCATCTTGAAGGTGTCTCATTGTCCGAATCTATTGACTGATCGCTCTCTGTGGTTGGCGAGCTGTTATTGCAGGGCGCTCCAGGCTGTCACATACAGGTTGGTCCACAAGGGAGCACTATTTAGTCTTTTTTTGTCCATATGTCATTTTATTATTCAATTTTGTGGTATATGTGAGTCTGATTGATCAATTGCAGCATTTTACAGGCAGATATTTTTGTCTAAAGACTTCTAAACTGTATTAATGAGCACTGTTCCCAGGAAACCAATTTACTACATGTCTTTAATGAAAGTAATAACTCTAATTAATTTTTCATATCTGTTTCATTATTTATTCAGTAAGCAATCATGTAATAAATTGGATGATGTATGCTTTCTTTTTCTTCAAAGAATTTTTTCTTATAAGATGTCGACTTTTTTTACGAAGAGGCCCTAAAGCCACTTGCTGATGGTAAAAACAAATAAGATAGAAAATTATATTGCAGCGCTTTTGCATTTCGCCAAGCAACTTTGCATTTACATCTTTGAGGTGGGAGGAAAAACTATATTCCAGTGCTTTTGTAAGTGAATACAATTTTTTTTTTTTAATATAATGACTACTAAACTGCATTAATGACCACTGTGCTGGCAAACCAATTTGTTAAATTGCTTTAATGAAAATAATATTAGCTCCAATTAATTAATTTTTCATGTACATTTAATTATTTATTCAGTAAGCAGTCATGTCGTAATTCAGGTGATGGATGCTTTAAGGATGCAAACATTCTCTTGGCCTTCATGCATCTTTTTGCAATTAGTTCTTGTAGATCTTGTAGATCAGACACATATAATAACTTTCGAATTTGAAATATTTTTACTATTTAAAATAACTGTTTTCTATTAGAACATATTTTAAAATGTAATTTGTTCCTGAGATTTTAAATCTGAATTACTCCAATCACGTAATCCTTCAGATATCATTCTAATATTCTGATTTGCTTTTTTAAAAAAAACAGTTATTATTATTATGTTGAAAACAGCTCAGTAGAATTGTTTTCATGTTTCTTTGATGAACTGAAAGTTTAGAAGAACAGTTTATCTATAATAAAAATCTTTTGTAATTTTATAAATGCCTTTATCATTACTTTTGATCAATTTAAAGCATCCTTTCTAATTAAAAAAAATATTAATTTCTATAATTTCTTTCAAAAAAAAAAAAAAAATTACTGACTCCAAGCTTTTGAATGGTATAGTGTATATACAAGCTTTTTATTTCAGATAAATGTTGATCTCTGGATCTTTCTATTCATTAAAGAATCCAGAAAAAAAAGTACTCAACTGTTTTAAATATTATGTTTTTTTGAATTGCAAATCAGCATATTAGAATGATTTCTGAAGAATCATGTGACTGGAGTAATGATGCTAAAAATTCAGCTTTGAAATCACAGGAATAAATTATATTTTAAAATATATTCTAATAGAAAAAAATTATTTGAAATGATAAAAATATCAATTATATTCAAGCTTGGTGAGTAATGGAGTAATGATGTGAAAATTTAACTTTGATTACAGGAATAAATTACATTTCAAATTTCATATAGAAAGCAGTTATTTTAAATAGTAAGAATGTCTCAAGATGTTACTGTTTTTGTACTTTGGATCAAATAAATGCAGGCTTGGTGAGCAGAACAGAATTCTTTAAAAAAAAAAAAAAAAACATTAAAAATCTTACTGTTCAAAAACTTTTGACTGGTAGTGTATATTAACAAGAAAGCTTTATTTATTTTTCAGAGACAGAGAGAGAAAGATTCTCAGATGTTGATTTTGATTATGTCTTAGGAGTGCGACAGACCCTGTAGGACAGGAGGTTATCTGGGCATTGGGAGCTGGTTGCAGAGACATCATCTCACTACAGGTGGCGCCGTTGCATCCATGGTAAGATTGAAATACACTTATTTGTGTCAAAGTCAACTGTACATTTTTGTTAAAGCGGTGATTATTTGATAGCTTAAATAGCTTAAATATTATATCAATTTAAATGCAACATTGTCTTTCTTTTTTGAATATATTTTTAAAAGTTTAATGTAAATAATTGAAATGTAAATGGTCTTTCTGCAGTCAGCAGCCAGCACGCTTTAGTAACAGGTGCCTGCAGACCATTGGCAGATGCTGGCCACACCTGCGAGCGCTGGGTGTGGGCGGAGCTGGCTGTGGCATACAGGGATTGGCTTCTTTGGGTGAGTAAATTAGTGTTTGCCATTGAGTTTACAACATGGAAAAAACAGACCTAACAATTTCTTGATTGTATGTTTGTACTGTATGTATATAAATTAGTAAGATTGAGAAGTGATGGTAAAGACTTTCACATTGTTACAAAAATGTCTTTTTCAAATAAATGCTGTTCTTTTGAACATTTTAATTTTATTCTATTCATCAAATCTTGAAAAAAAGTAGCATATTTTCCACATTTCACTATTAAAGGAGTAGTTCACTTCCAGAACAAAAATGTGCAGATAATTTACTCTTCCCCTGGTTATCCAAGATGTTCATGTCTTTCTTCAGTTGATAAGAAATTATGTTTCTTGAGGAAAACATTTCAGGAATAATCTCCATAGACTTCAATGGTGCCCCCAAATCTGAACATCCAAAATGCAGTTTAAATGCAGCTTCAAAGGGCTCTAAATGATCCCAGCTGAGGAAAAACGGTCTTATATAACGAAACAATCTGTCATTTTCTAAACAAATTAACAATTTATATTTGTGCGTAGTGTGCGTAGTCTGTGTAATCAAGATCAATACAGTTAGGGTATGTCGAAAAACTCCCATCTCATTTTCTACCCCAACTTCAAAATCGTCCTACATCGCTGCAGAAGTACCAACCCAGTGTTTACAAAGTGAACATGCACAGAAAATCAAATGCCCTTTACAAAAAAGGTGAAACAGCGATGTAGGACGATTTTGAAGGTGGGGAAGAAAACGAGATGGGAGTTTTTCGACATGCCCTAACAACTATGATAATAATAAGGAATGTTTCTTGAGCACCAAATCAGCATATTAGACTGATTTCCGAAGGATCGTGTAACACTTAAGACTGGAGTGATGTTTCCTGAAAATTCAGCTTTGTCACGAATTATGTAAAGAAATCACATTTTTAAATAGCTGATATTTTATATAGTATTAATATTTATTCTGTTTTTACTTTATTTTTCTCTGTTTTGGATATTGACACCCTTTCTGCTCTGATTTATGACAGCATCCCTTAAAAATAATTATTTGTCCAATTATTACACTAACCATACAGCTGTTCTCAGATCAGCATCGCAAGGGAACATCACTCAAACCCATTACCAATGTAGCAGAGAGTGTAACTTGTTATTCACTTTACAAATTGGGACAAAGAGACACCGGAAATGATCCTTTTAACATTCTGCTGTAAGTAAGCCGGAGGCACATGTTTGTGGTATACAATTTAACTATAAATAGATTTTTTTTATATAAAGGAAGAAGAGCCATTTTCTACTCTGCCTGTTATTTTAACTACTTTACTGTACCATCCTCATTTAGATATAATGGTTCTGACCTTTGTGAATCACAAGACTGCACTTAGCTATGTACAAATCATCTAAACTGTATGTAGACCACCTAAGAAGACGTAATCAGAAAGTTAAACATAATTGTTTTTTATAGTTTTCTTTACTTGTTTTCCTCAATCCTTTCAGCTATTTTGTTACACTTCACTTTCAAGTGGTTATCCTCAGTATTTTGCTTTTCAGAAGTGCTACAGCTGTTCTGTGTATTAGTTGAGTAGTTCTCTTCCTGTGCTCACCTAAATATAGTGCACATTCAGTACAAACTGCTTTCACAGTGTTTTCATAGTACTTTTTTTCTGTTTTGGAGCTTTTTGGAGCCAGTTTTATTTTTTTTTTTTCTTTTCTTCATGACTAATGCAGCCAGTGTGCCAATAGACTTTCTTTGTTGCCCTCTCCACAAACACTGCAATCACCCTGTTTGTGTTCATATCTTTAGCAAGGAACTGCATGAGGCTCCAGGTGCTAGAGTTGGACCACGTCAGTGAGATCAATCAGGAAGTGGCTGCTGAGATGTGCCGAGAGGGACTGAAGGGTCTGGAGATGCTGGTGCTCACCTCCACTCCTGTTACTCCTAAAGCCCTGCTTCACTTCAATAGTGAGTCTATACTCGCTGATTCAGATTAAAGTTTGGATTTAGTGCTATCTTTAGATTCAGAGCTGTGAATGACATGAAATACACCCGCACTTCCTGTAAAATGACCCTCTGCCCTCGCTCTATTACTCATCCGCAGCTCCGCTCTTTTCACAGGTGTGTGTCGTAACCTGAAATCTATTGTAGTCCAGATTGGTATAGAAGATTACTTTGAAGACCCTAACAGTCCTGAGGCCAGAAAACTATTTGATGAAATGGTGAACAAGCTGCAGGTATGGAATCATTCCTATAGATAGGTTTTTGAGACATCAAAAAATTTGACCCACCCATATCCGTTTATCCACTGCCAGACTAAAATTACCAGCAAAAGCTGTTCTGTAGTAATTTAGTCTTAGGCCATGGGGTTTCCTGTGTCTGAGACGGCGTTAAAGATGAGTAAGTGAAAGCAGAAGAACCTCTCACAGCTGCCGTGTTGAGGAGCCATGAGTCAAATGCAAGTGATTCATCTCATCCATTTGCTGTTTTTGAGGATGCAGGAAGCTGCCTCTTCTCTGTTCTGACTCTAGATAAGCTGGGAGAGGAAGTGGAAGTGGGGTTACACCCACCCACGTGAAAACTCGAACTAAAGTTACTTGGGATGTCTTACACAAGCTGTGCTGAAGATGACAGAGTGCATTGCTCATCATATATCATTTTCATGAGAGGCTCAAAAATATTTTTTACTTTGTACTGCCCACGGTTTAGTTTCACCATCAGTGTGGAAGCAAATTCATAGGGTCTGCAGATGAAAGTTCTTTCATTTTGTAAAAAGGAAAACACCCTTTAATCACATCACAGGATCAGATGAAGCCATTGAAATACAAGAGCAGATTATGATTATCCAGACATATTTTAAAATCTGAAATTATGTAACTTTAATTCCTCATTGCCAGGCGTTTTTTCCTTTTGTATCCGGAAATACTTACAATAAGTAACAAAACAAGGAAATTATCATAAAAGACAATTAAAACAGTAAGTTAAAACTAAATTTGCCTGATGTTTTCATCATTAGAAATGTTGTCTTTTAAATTCCAATTCAGTTTCTGCATCTGATTTGGATTTGAATTTATAGGAACAGAATTTGAATTTTAAGATGCGCTACAGAATGTTGGTCTCTCAATTGCCACAAACTTATTTGTGCATTGTTCAGTGTTATTTTTGTATTATTTATATACTGTTTGTATTTACACTGTCTTCCAAAAGTTTGGAAACGCCCTAGAAAAGTGGGGTTTTGGACAATATTGGCATGAATCCTTTTTAATTTGTGATAATTTTGCACTAATAAGGGACAACACAAGCCACGAAAACATATTTTATTACATGAACAGTTTATACATAGAAAAAACTTTAATTTTCGATTCATCAAAATATCCAATATTAGCAGCTAATACAGCCCTGCATAATCTGGGCCTAAATTCATTGTATTCTAAACTTAATTGGCAATCAATTGTTGAAGCTATTAAGGTGTGCTGACCCAAAAATCTTTTAAAAACCTGGGCCAAGTTTAAATCAGTAACCAGCTGGCAAAGGGTCATGTCTGACTTTGACATGTATATATTGCCATTATTATGTAATCAAAATGAAAATGATTATTGCTGTTCTTCAATGATAATGGCAAGTTACTTTAATGTATTTGCACCAAAAAACGATAAGGATTTATGCTGATATCGTCCAAAACCACACTTTGCCAGGGGTGTTTCCAAACTTTTGGAGGGCAGTGTATTCATTTGTTGAATCAACTTTTATTTTATGTTTTCCATATTTTTTTTTTATTTTACTTAGCTTTAGTAATTTTGCTATGTGCTTTTGTCATTTTTATAAGGTTTTAAAAATATTTCTCTACCAAGTGGTCCAAGTGCAGATTATGATTATCCAGAGATATTAAAAAATCTGAAATGATGTAACTTTAATGCCTCATTGCTAGGCATTTTTTCTTTTTGTATTCAGAGACCTACAAATCAATAACAAAACAAGGAATTTATCATAAAAGTCAAATAAAATGGTCAATTAAAGCAGAAATTGCCAGGCATTTTCATCATTAGAAATTTTGTCTTCAATTCCAAATCAGTTTCTGCATTTGAATTGGATTTGAATTGATGTAGCAACAGAATGCAGAATTGTAATTTGAATTTAAATTTTAAGATATATTACGGAATGTTGGTCTCTCATAGAATTGCAATTTACTTTGGCATCGTTCAGTGTTATTTTAGTATCAGTTATATACTATTAGTATTTATTCATATTTTAACTCAACCTGTATTTTATATTTTCCATGTTTTGCTTTTTTACTTTGTTTTAGTAATTTTGCTATGTGCTTTTGTCATGTTTGTTTCTAAAAATATTTCTATTTAGCTTCATTTATATTTCAGTTTTATAGTAATTTTAGTAATTAAATGTACAAAAAACCTCAAATGAAAATGTAGCCTTCCCAGTTAAGTTTAGCATTTGATATTTCTATTTTATTTCAATTTTTTATTTCATACACCCAACATATAACTGTACATGCAATATACATATAGTTGAAGTCAAAAGTTTACATCTGCAAAATGTTATTTGACCAACATAAGAGGGATCATACAAAATGCATGTTATTTTTTATTTAGTACTGACCTGAATAAGATATTTCACATAAAATTTGTTTACATATAGTCTGCAAGAGAAAATAGTAGTTGAATTTATAAAAATGACCCTGTTCAAAAGTTTACATACACTTGATCCTTAGTATTTTGTTGTTACCTGAATGATCCTCAGCTGTGTTTTTTGTTTAGTGATAGTTGTTCATGAGTCCCTTGTTTGTCCTGAACAGTTAAACTGTCTGCTGTTCTTAAGAAAAGTCCTTTAGGTCCCACAGATTCTTTGGTTTTTCAGCTTTTTTGTGTATTTGAACCCTTTCCAACAATGACTGTATGCTTTTGAGATCCATCTTTTCAAACTGAGGACAACTGAGGGACTCATATGCAACTACTACAGAAGGTTCAAAAGCTCACCGATGTTTCAGAAGGAAAAACGATGCATTAATAGCTGGAGGGTGAAAACTTTTGAATGGAATGAAGATTTTCTTATTTTGGCTTAATATCATATTTTTTTTAATTTAGTACTCCCCTTCAGAAGCTACAGAAGATACTTGCATGTATCCCAGAAGAAAAATTATTTAAATTTACCTTGATCTTCAAATTCAAAAAGTTTTCACCCCCCAGGTCTTAAAGCATTATTTTTCCTTCTGAAGCATCAGTGAGCATTTGAACCCTCTTAAATAGTTGCATATGAGTCCCTCAGTTTTCCTCAGTGTGAAAAAATGGATCTCAAAATCAGTCATTGTTGAAAAGGGTTCAAATGCTGAAAAACCAAAGAATTTGTGGGACCTGAAGGATTTTTCTGAAGAACAGCAGGCAGTTTAACTGTTCAGGACAAACAAGAAACTCATGAACAATTATCACTAAATAAATAAAAACAGCTGTGGATCATTCAGGTAACAACACAGAATTAAGAATCAAGTGTATGTAATATGGGGTCATTTTTATAAATTCAACTATTATTTTCTCTTGTATGTAAACGTCTTTCATTTGACATCTTATTCAGGTCAGTACTAAAAAAATAACATGCATTTTGTATGATCCCTCTTATTTTAGTCAAATAAATAATATTTTGCAGATTCTTCTAGGTGTATGTAAACTTTTGACTTCAACTGTATTAGAAATATAACACCAGTTCATTTATATCATTTCCTGTCTTCTCCTCTCAGGCACTCAAAAAAAGACCTGGTTTTTCCAAAATCCTCCATGTGAAGGCTGATGGCTTGTGCTAACTCTGCTGTGTTAAGTCCAGAGCCACATAAAGGTTCACTGAATATTTCAACCTGATCGAGTCATTCTTTACTCAAAGAAACAAGGAAGAATCAAACACTTCCGCTTCAGCTGAAACTCTGAACACCAGTCTACCACACCAAGACGGGCACATCTGTTAGCTTTGACATGACGCAACCAAATAGAGGAGTCTGTAAAGATCATGCGTAACAAACTCTACGAGAAGGCATAATTACTTGCCATGGATGCCGTTCCAACAGTCACCCAATTACAGACCAAGGATTTTTCTCCTACTTGCCAAACGCACTAAACTTTTAATAAGATCTCAGAGAACATGACGTCTCTCTTCAGAGCACAGAGCTGCAGGAGGGAGCAGTCTCATATTCGAGATTGACCTGAATCATAAAATCAACGTGAAATCCAAACAGCACAAATTAAAAATGCACATGGGTAAGTTAGTAATGTGGGAGTGTGTGTTTGTGTGATCAGCTCGATTGCTTAGTCGTCACTCAAGAGCATTACTCTTCGAACTGGATGCGTCGGCCAGCCATATTCCTAAGACAAATATCAACATAACATAATCACCAGCTTCAGACGTGGCTTACAAAGATCTATATTTAGGCGAAGCCATGTCTCCACAGAAATTCCTATTACTTGCAGCTATCTTGTGTCCTTAAGCGCAAGTTCAAACCGAATGAAGAAGCCAATAAACGCAGGCTGTTCGTGTCAGACCCTCCAGTCCTTCAGCCGTATTCCCATGACCAGGGTCACTCTGGCAAGGGACTGCTTCTCATCATTGGATCTGTTGTTCCAGACAGATTTGCAATGCCTTCTCCATAATGTGCCATCCATAGCGCCGACGTTTTGTTTTCAAGGTTAAATTTTGGTCATACCCAATGTGCCATTAGTCTAAAAGGTGTGCAAGGTGTGCACTTACCTAAGTTGGGCGAATAGTGAGGGATAGAGACGAGGTCATGGTGCTGTGAGTCCAATGTACGCCTACCGTTTCACCTCAGATGTCAACGTCTCCATCTCTTCCATCACTTACCCTTCTAAAGAACTCGGGCTGGTGCAACTGAATGGGTCATTTCTCCATCTGCTCTTTTGAGATGGAACTTTCCATGTTCTAAAGGTAGACGCCACTGGATGGAGAATTCTGATTTCGAGTTCTGAATGTACACTGCACAATCGAATAGAAGGGATAAAAACATAGTTCTTCACAGATTCTACAAGAACTTCACTTCAGAAATGCGTGGGTTAGTTTTTGGCTTTGGTTCCTTTGGTTCTTTGTTGGAAATATGAAACAAGTAAACAACAGCCATATTAGGCCATGTCAGACTACAAAATTAAAAATGATTCTGCACAGCTGAGATTGAATTATATTTATAGCCTCATTTTGTCAAGGCCAGCATTGTGAAGTTTACGTTTTTTTTTCTTTTTTTTCAAATGAAAAGGGTTATTTACTGGTATACTTTTGGAGCATTTTAAGTCGATTTTGCTTTCTGTTGGAATATTACTCTGTTGTTAGGAAGTTTACTGTGGAAATGAGTGTGAAGGCACTTAAATGTGTTTTAGCTGGAAGTCAGTCATACAAAGAATCTAGAATATGCCATTCTCGTCAAGTTTTGTTTTAAAAAACACATGCTGATGCAATAATACTGATGCAAGTACTGGTCTCGACCTTTCTCAGTGCTGTACCAATTACCCATCAGGCATTGCTGCTCCCCTTGGCCAATCTCTGAGCTGAAATCACACAGTCTAAACGCTCTACTCTAAGTGCTTTAGTCAAGGCGAGCACTTCTCTGGTGCGACGTTCTACTTCCTGTCTTAAAACACATTATGGGGCTTGAATTAGCATGAGAGGAGTATTCACACGAACTGCCTGAGTTTACTTTAGGATGGCTGTTCAGAATGAGGCAATGCGGACCGGAATGGAAACTGCAAGACCATCTTCAAGAAAGAAATTGCGGGATAGGACGACCTACTCTACCCACAGCCCCACACAATGACTTTTCGAGTGTGCTGCCACTCTTCTGAAGACTTTAAAAAAACTGTATGTATATGTTGTTTCTATAGGAAGGAATTACAAACGGTGTAAATATTTGAAATGTAACCTACAGAAAGACATAACCTGAAGTGGACTGGATGACTTTCAGAATTCAAAGGTATTGAATTTGCAGTATGCTGTGTATGATAGATGCTTTATATTGAATGTGTATCAGAGTCCTATAGAGATGGAAATAATTTAAAAACAGAGTACAGTTTATTTCAACTATTTATTTCTATAAAAAGAGATGTCTATGATGATGGCATGTTTGTGCTAAAGCATTATATATATATATATATATATATCATGTTGCCTTTTCAACTGTTCTGCCGTAGATGTTATTAGATTATTAGATCTGAGTGCTCTGGATTACTGCTTGCTGCCTTTCATTTTTAGACTGAGCAACCGTTGCACCATTATTATGATAAAAAAGTAACTGCTAATGTTTAGTATTACGCCGTTGATGTTCTATTTTGTTTAACGTCGAGCCTTTTTAAAGAATCTGACATATGTAATGCACTTTTTTTATCAGAGCGCTTTCCGTGCTCTGTGATGGTTGGTTTCATGTGCAATTCCTCTTTTCCTAAGCTTTGCACCGGAAGACTATCAGCTTTCCATTCATCACGTGATCAGTCCGTTCGATAGTTTTAGTGACTTTTTATGAAACCCTCGCAGTGGTCTTATTTGATGCATAGCATTAACCTGCAATATAAAAATAAATAGCAACATTAATATATAAATATATTCGCTTGGTCATGTAAAAACATTTGATCATGTTTGTATTTTTTTAAATGATTTGCTTTAAGTAAGTGGTGAAAGTGACGACGTGCCGGGTAATAGTGTGTGGACTGAGCACTTTGAATATTACATTTTATTAGACTAGAAAATGGCTAAAAGAGATTCTGTGTGACCAACCCAAACCTTGAATTGAATTCATCTGAACAGATAGTGTTAAACTGACAGATTTCGAAATTGATTGTAACTTAGGAGGAGAAAAAAAAGGAAACAATCACTTTAGCAAAAGACCTGAAGCACTCAGAAAGATAAATATAACTTTTAAGCATAAGCATTGTTTTTGTACCACTAACCAGAACTTCTTGAAACAATGAGTTATAGTGGTGTTAGCTATTGTTAGGTGCCAGATGTTGTGACAATTCATGTGTAGCTGTAATTGTAACCATCCAATCAAAGACCTATTATTAAAAGTATGTCGAGAAGACGAATCTACAAACAGATGATTTATTAATAGTGGAGTGTTATCAGCTTTTTGTTCCATTACGTTTTGTAATCGACATGGTGTAAGATAGAAACAGCCGTTTTTAACTCCACAAATTCACAGCCCTGGAATTATTATAACAACTGCCTTTCATTTATCTGTTTTATTTTATTTCTGCTATTCTATCCATTAATATGGCATTCAGTCCTTGATTCCGCGATATTGATATATTGGTTTTATGTTCAGCTTTGTGCCGTGATGTTCATTAGCCATGACACTTCTTGGCTTGTCATTACCTCTTGGCTCTCGTTTGAATGATTGTATTTTATGCCCACCTGTCTGAACTGCTTTCATGCATTACCTCAAACATCTTCTGGCAACATAAGTTGAATTGTGTTGCTTTTTTTTATACCAACAGATTGCATTTACGTTATTTAACGAATGCCCTGCACATTCTCTCCCCTTGCACAAAAAGGCAATTCATCACCCGAAGTTGGTTAATATTTATTGGAAAATGTTCATGAGTAAACTCTTTTCTTGCTTGTGGGAACAACTGCAGATTTGTTTTCTCATTCTTTGTATTGTTGTGGCCTGCTTATTAACATTCCTTATTGTCTGTTCGACCGGTTATCCCAGTTTGCGAAAAGTTGAATATAAAAGTGTGATGGAATCGTTTACATTCCAAAATCTCATGCCATTTTGTTCCAGGCATATTCTATGAGTTATAATAAAAATCTGATACATATACTCATATTGTGTGAAGAGATCTTTGTATTGCACGCATCCCTTAGATTACGTATGTCATACATATGGGAATGAAGAAAAAAATGCTTAAAGTACGAATTACATTTTTTGGCAAGAATTTGTTACAAGTTTAAAACACTTTGTAAATTACTACTAAGACGAGGGGAAAAACAGTAAAATGGATTTTTCAGTTGTCTAACACTGTGGAAAGTGCAGATGTAAGCTAAATAAAATGAAATGGGAGGTGAATTGCGTCAGGCAGTACCATTAAGGTGTTTTTATTATATTTGGACCAAATCATTATCAACAAATGTTCATCAAAAACACATTTTCCACATTTTTTTTGTCGAGGCCTGAGAATTTATTTTATTGTGCGTTGTTGTGTTTACACGTCTTTAGTTGTACAAATGTAAGTCATTTTCATTTTACATTGATTTTATTTTTCAATACAACTGATTTCACGAACACTGCATAAAAACAGCATGTCCACCAGAGGTCAGTAGTGAACTGACTAAGAGCAAGCGGAAAATTACGTGGCCTGTGCACTTCTTTTTGAATAGCTTTAGTAAATGATTCAAGGTTTTTAGTTAGTATATTATACAAGTATATTATACATAACTGTTTATATGTAAACATTGTTTTATCACTCGCATCAGGTGCCTGTGGAAGTCTGTGTGTGTGTGATACAAATACAAGAGTTTTCAGAAGTAATTTCCTCTTGGAAAAGAAACTGATAGTTGTTCTTATTTGTGTATAGTACAGACAGGCTCTTTCTCCCTTGTCGGGTTTATCAGTAGAGGGAATTGTGTTGTGGTTGATAAGCACGTGGTAGCGGGCGAAACACGCCGAGTTAGTTAGTGGGTCAGTAGGTTGAAAGACAGAGTAAATATACACAGGTTTAATGGCCATCCGGACAAAAAAGAATGAACTCAATTCGGTAACTAGATTTTTAGATTAAAATGTGAGGTACTTACCTCTGCAAAAAGTGCGACCACAATGTAGGACCCCCAAAAAGTTTTTTTTTTTCGGTGGAGTAGCCCTATTCAGGAGCTGGGAATACAAGCGAAGATCTAATTTATTTCCTTAGCAACCTATTAAATTCCCCAAAGACTGAGCAGGTATAGGCTAAAGCTTGCGTATGCAAAATATTACCAGGTGTTTGCAAAATGTGTATCCTCTAGTGACTTTCTTTCAGAGAGAGCAGCTGAAACAGACGACGTGAGAGGTTGTTGAGAATTTTTCAATTAACACTTTAAGATGGAAGGTCCACAAATTGTATGTGACCTTGGACCACAAAACTCGTCATAAGTAGCACGAGTATTTTTGTAGCAATAGCCAACAATGTTGTACGAGTCAAAATGATCGATTTTTCTTTTATGCCCAAAATCATTAGGATTTTATGTAAAAATCATGTTCCATGAAGATATTTTGTAAATTTCCTACCGTAAATATTTAAAGCGTAATGATCAGTAATATGCACTGCTAAGAACTTCATTTGGGCAACTTTAAATGTGATTTTCTCAATATTTTGATTTTTTTGGACCCTGAGATACCGGATTTTCAAATAGTTATATCTTAGCCAAATATTGTCCTATCACAACAAACCATACATCAATGGAAAGCATATTTATTTAGCTTTCAGATGAAAAAAATACCCTTATGAATGGTTTTGTGGTCCAGGGTCACCTATACTGACAGATCTGAGCCCTTAACGTGTGGTTAAAGGTAGTCTTTAAAGAGTGTTGCTCTGAAATAAATTGCTACCAAAATACACCACTCAAGTAGGTTCTTGAGAGAAATGAGTCACGATTCAAATGATTCATAATTTTAATTACAAGTCAAAATTTTAAATCAGTCACATCTCTGTATGCAAATGGTCCAAATGAAAAAAAATGATAGAAGTGGGGCAAGATGTGATTAATTGTTTATAAAGCTTCATTTTTATTTTTTATTTTTTGTTCCACCTCAAAGTGAATTTTCCTACATGGCAAGTCAACTTAATTTGGTGTCAAAGCAATATTAGAATAGTTCACCCAAAAATGAAAATTTTGTCATTAAGTATTCACCCTAATGTCCAAACCTGTTAGACCTTCGTTCTTCTGCCTTCGGAACACAAATTAAGATAATGTTGGTAAAATCCAAGAGGTTGTACTTCATAACATTACGGTTGAATCACTGATGTCACATGGACTACTTTTCTGGGCTTTGAACGTGTCAGTTGCATTACTGTCCATGCAGGGTCAGAAAGCTCTTGAATTTCATCAAAAATTCATCATAGTTTTCCGAAGATGAACGAAGGTCTTACGGGTTTGGAACAACAAGAGGGTAATTAATTACAGAATTTTCATTTTTGGGTGAACTAACCCGTTAATCACCAATAAATAAAAGTATGTACATTTTGCGATCTACTATCCTCTTAAATATTTATTTATTTATTTTGTCAATTTTAAGAATGACAACAAACATTCTTTATTTCAAAAACTTGGCAACTTTATTTACAATTCAAGTCAGTCACATGCAACATATTTTAATGAATATAACACAAAATTAGCCAAAAAAAAAAAAAAGCATCTTTGCATTTTTTTATTTTCTTCAAAATGTTGATTAAATATACAAAAATATAGTTTACAAATACTGTACAGAAAATATTCTGCTGCAGAATTCTTACTTTTACAAACATGTTTGTGAGATTCACAAACATTAGCAGTGTTAAAACAAGACTGTGGTAAGGGGGTGGGGCTCATGTTTACTTGTGAGGTGGGTAGAGCAAGAAAAGGTAATCTCAGAATGAGGCAAAAGAGTGATGTGAGGAGTTGAAAGAACATATCGCATTGTCATGGTGGTTCACAATGACTTTGGGATAGTTGATACATTGGCAGTTCAGTTTTGATAATAATCATGTATTAAAAAAAGCTTGAATTACATTATGTGCCTTAGTGACTCCTGACCACATTCTATAAAATAACAACTACACTGTAAAAAACAAACAAACAAAAAAAAGCAAATTGTTGAGTCAACTTAAAATAATTTGTTACTCTTCAGCCTTAAAATTAAGTTCAGTCAACACAAATAAGTTTAGTCAACCTGAAATGTTAAGTGATACTAAGTGAAAACTTAGATATTTGAGTTGACTAAACAAACAATTTGGTTTGTTAGACTTAAAGGCTGAGCTTGTTACCCAGCTGCCTTAAAATTTTAAGTTGAATGAACTCAAATATCTAAGTTTAGTACTTCTTAACATTTCAAGTTGACTAAACTTTTTTGAGTTGACTGAACATAAAATTTTAAGGCAGCCGGGTAACAAATTATTTTAAGTTGAATCAACAAATTGTTTTTTACAGTGTACTTTACTACAGAAATACTTTTTCCCAACAGTGTTCCCTCCCCCACAATATAGTGTTTATCGAGTCTAAAAAGCCTGTTAGGAACAAACAGAAATTCCAGAGTAAAAACTGAAATCCAAATTTTGCCTTTTCAAAATACAATTGGTCAACCAGATATGGCACTCGATCAGTGAAAAGCATTAGTTTGAATATATTAAACAAAAATGTAGCCTCTCACTCCTGTATAAACATGCTAATTTGACTTCCTGTTTTCTAGATCTGTTTTCAAACTGAATGTGGATTTTGAAATAGGTTTTAACAATGTCCACAAAG
Organism: Labeo calbasu; assembly: GCA_019740295.1. Taxonomy (NCBI): domain Eukaryota; kingdom Metazoa; phylum Chordata; class Actinopteri; order Cypriniformes; family Cyprinidae; genus Labeo; species Labeo calbasu. Next base: position 74,071 of record JAHKKF010513544.1, read on the forward strand.
CCTTTCTTCTGCTAATCTGCATTAGCGCTAACTTAGAGCAGTTAGAAAGCACTACTGAAATGTTATGGGTTTTAAACTTAAGCACACAATAAATAACTTTTTTTTCTTTTTCTCTTTTTTTTTTTTTTTGCCCCATTTCAGTTCTGCCTCAATGGACAGGCGGCAATACCACCAAAACGGAAGATTATGAAAAAGTGCAGTAATGTAATTTTTGATTTTAGACACAATCAACTACTTTCACATTATATTGACACAGTTGAACCACAGCTCTCTATATGCATACATTCGTGATCAGAGTGACTTTTTAAGACCTGCTGTGTTACAAATGCCACAGAGATGAACGAGAGATCCTAATTTAGGACTCAACAATATTTGTCCATGATAAGGAATTACAAGTCAAAAAGAAACCCTCAGTGTTTTACATTTTGTTAAGACAGTACCAGAAAAAGAAAATAGAAAAATTAAAAAATAAAATCTCATTAAATAAGCTTAACTTAATTCACAATCTGAATCTAACCTCTCAAAAACACAAAAATACAATCGCAGAACTTGGTTTGAAGTTTGCTCGGCAATGAATGAGCAGTACACCATTCAATCCAAGACCAGACAGCACTGTAAAACAAACTACTTCTGATTTTGTTTGGATTTAGAAGAAACATTTCTTGTGTTAGTAATTCTACTTGGCAACAAAATGAAGGCATCATTTCTGGTTTTGCGGCCATATTTCCCTTCTAAGCTGGCTTAACATGGAGGGCACAGAGACCCAGACAGACGCTATAGGAGGTTGATGGTATGACCCTGCAAAATAGCTGTATAATAGCGCAGGAAAGAGCCAGAGCGTCTATTCTGTTACAAAGAATAAAGAACGGCCCATCCTGCTGACTGAATCCACCTGCCGGTCATTGGATTCTGTGTTGTGCTGGACTGATTCACTGAATGATGCTGGAATGATACTAGACTAGACTGTGAATGTGACTTCAGGTCAAATCTGAGTTTGTTTCTGTAGCATGTCTAGTTCGATTTGCCTCACTAGAGCAGCATTTCATTTATTAATATTTGTCAGAGACAGATCAGGGGCTTTATGCCAAGTATATTTTCAGAACGCTATGCAGCACAATATGAGAGCCAGTATGAGCACACACAGACACAACACACACACATTTGCTGTTTTGCATGGAGCCACAGCTTCATGGGAGATATGTAATAACTAAGAAAATATTATACACCTCAACAGTACCTGGAGCATAAAGATACCTGGGGTATATAATGGGACATTTCAGTTTAAATTTGTTTAAAAACAAGACAACTTTAGCTTTTTCTGGTTCAAATCATATCAGATATGGCCTGCGTGTGTATTTAAGACATCCCCAAATGTAAAGACGCCCACAAAACACAGATCAAATACTGCCGGGTCACATCCTGACCTTAATAAGACAATCTCTGCATTCACATTTATTTTGGCCACCAGCTAAATGTCACTGCGAACCGTATCTACCGATACAGCCGTTCTACTGACGTTAAAACATAAACACTCATACAAACAAACATATACACACTTGAGAGCTGCTGTCCCTTTAATATACAGTATAAACATAACCCTCTCTAATGAAAATAAAACCAATGGTTTGCTCTGTGGCTCTAAAAAAGTTTGAAATCATAAAATATAAAACAAGATCCTGCTACTATGACAAGCAACTAGGTTTGAGTTTTGTGTAAAGTGCTTGTTAAAAAAAAGAAAATTTTTATTAAAAAAGTAGTTTTTGTTTTTCTTAATGTGTTATTTTTTTTTAGTCCTTTTATTTGCCTCTCACCGGTGTCCTCAAAAAAGTGCTTTGGTGTGGAACGGTTACTTTAATACGCATGGCTTGGCCATGTAAACTCAATTCTTCTTCATTATCCCACAGGACAAAAAGCTTAACCCAAATAAGATCGATTATTCATCTATTATTGTAATTTGGAAAAAAAAATCCTTTGTAAAGCCACAAAGGCACAGGTCACCGTGGCTCCGGGCACAAATCCTGTGCTCTGTCCTTGGATAGGAGCGTGTACCTGTACAGGAGGGAGTGTGAAGGTAGTGGTGGTCACATTTTTAGGAGAAACTGGAGGGGCTACACCAGGTTCTCCACTCCGGGCAGAGGCTGCTGCGTTGGGGACACAGATTCGGACATGCTCTGCTGCTGCGCCAGCTGCAAGACGGGCATGTTGCACAGCGGGCATACCTTCCTCACCTCCAGCCATTTAATAAGGCACCTACAAAGAGAATGTGGAAGATGAAAGGCCAACTAGATAACAATCTACCCAAAATTTCCCAGATCACAGTAGAGTATTCTACAAATGCTACAGATAGAAAGTTTCAAGTGATCTCATATGATGTCTGAGGGCTGACTGCGTCTTCTCGTCACAGGAAGCCCATGTGGAATGTGAGACTGAATCTCGGGTTAGTCTGAGTGAGATGTTGCTATCTCTGCACTGATGAATAATTCACTGTAAGCACAGTTCTATTTTAGGCCGTGTTGGTCCCATCAGGTACACAAACAGATCTATGTTACAGAAGTCCCCATTTAACCACTGACACAGACTAGATATAGGAGCCTTAAGGTTTTTTTTTTTAGGAATTATATTTATTGTAGAATTATTTATATTTATACGACAGTCCTTTCTTGTCCTCGAATCTGATTGGCTGCGATATTCTAGTGATATCGGAACTCCAATTGTTTCAAGGTTTGTATCACTCCGCTTGCGGTATTTCTCACAGCAAGTATCGTGGCAGATGCCCAAATCCACTATAATTTATTCGATTTATTTTAAATTTTATAGTGAAATTATTTCTTTTATAATTTGTATTATTATTTATATTTACACAGCATTTCTTTCTGGTCGAATCTGATTGGCTGAGAGGAGAGTGATATTCTAGTGTTATCGTTGCTCCAACCGTTTCACAGTTTTTATCATTCTTCTTGCGGTATTTCTCACAGCGAGTGTCATGGCAGATGCCCGAATCCACTACAATTTTATAATTTATAGTGTTTATGTACAGCGAAATTATTTATTTTATCATTTGTACAATTATTTATATTCTTTCTTGTCCTAGCATCTGATTGGCTGACAGGGGTGTGATATTCTAGTGATATTGTTACTCCAACCGTTTCACGTATCACTCCACTTTGGTATTATTCGCAGTATCTTTGTAATTTATAGTGTTTATTTATAATTTATCATGCAATTATTTATATAATAATTTCTGCTTGTTTAGACTTTGTTTAGAAAATATGTGGTTTGTTAATAAAGAAAGTCTATTTGAAAATTTCCTTCAATGTTTTTGGAGATGCGAGCTCAGCTCGTGTCTACGGGCGAATCACAGCCGTGCTGGTTTACAACCATATCTCACTGCTACTCATGTGATATTGCTCATTTATAGTTTTAATAATAATTCTACTTTAGAATTTAATCATATTGATTAAGAAAAACCTCACTGTATTTTAATAACAGTCCATTATAATCAACATGCATCGAAACAACAACAATAACATTTTATTTCATCATTTTTATAATTATTTTAGAATTTTAATAATTACTTATATTTACCGTTTGTATTTTACAAATGACAAATGAGAAAAACCTTTTGGAAAACAGTGTATACATATTGTATATTTACTCTTCGTCTTTAAGGTTTTCTGTCCTTTATTAATAGTTCAAATCCATTTCGTTTAGTTATCATTTTATCTCCCCTAATGTGCCATTGGATAAGGAAGTATTCAAGTCAAAATTGACTGAAAGGAATTTTAGGGGGATTTTATGGGGATTTTATGGGGATGTCCTGCAGCTCATATATCATACAGCGTGACATGTAAATGATACATATCAAGTGATTTAGTGTCACACTATATTAAGTTTTCATGTGGTTTATTTGGGGCCTAATTTTCATCAGCTAGCACACCCTTGTCTCGTATTGTAGCCCTACTGCACTGATTCTAAAACGAATAAATATAAAAATGTATGAATTAAATAATTAACTACTATCATTTTACCAGTGTACCATTTAATATATTACTTAACTGACCCATTTAAGCTGAATACTGGCTGGATTCCCATAGAAGTACAATGCTGAAATGTTTGAAAAGAACAGAGGGTTCCCCACCCCTCTGATAAGTGTCCAAGCATTGCTCTGACATTTACTTTGGCATTTACTCTGACATACAGCCCAGTGCAAATGGTTCACAAAGTGGCGAAGGAGAAGATAGGTGAGTCAGACACATTTCAACTAAATCAATGGCAGATCACAGTTATCCAGCACATTTGATATTACGTAACACTGCAAATTTGCATTTAAATTAAGGTTTTAGGTGTGTAATTTACATACTCTATGCCACTAGCAGAATCAGAATTGCTAAAAAAAAAAATCAGTTTTCTGTCTGCCATTGTTCATAAAACAGGTGGACAAACTCAAACCCCCAATGTTATTTTTGGCCCAGCTGGGTCACTTAAACAGACTTTGTTTGGTGCTGCCAGCAAAGCAAAAATGTTCCTCTTTTAGAAAACAACATATGCCAGGCTACTCACTTTCTGTGAAAGGCATGTTTACACGGGCAGATTCCCAACTCATCTTTCTGCTTAAATTCCTCCAAACACACCGCACAAATCTGGGGAGAGAAAACAATATATTCCAGTGAACACAGATAAAATGTTTAAATATAAACATTTTTGCCTTTTGAAACCTGTTCCACTGAATACTCTTGTCTCAACAAGTTATTACTAGAAATGGACGATATCACCTTCAAAGATCATAGAGACTGGAAGATTGTTGCAATGCAGTATTCATGAGAAGACTTCTGCTGTTAACCTACAACTTTATGATAGACGTAAGATCGATATGCCTGAGAACATTTCTTTAAAGGCTTTTCCATCTTAAGCCCACATTCAAGACGTTTACTGGCGAAGTATACCAGTTGGGGGTGCAGATATGAAAAAAAGAAATAAAAAATAGAAACCTTTCATGGATATTAGTGGAAATACAGCATTTTCTGACAGATGCCTAACGTGTCTGTACCCGGTGCTGTAAGAGGCAAGTCAAACGCTTTGATTAACAATCTGTCTCACATCAGAGAGTGGAATTTTTTGTGAACATTTGGACTTAATTAAATGGTGATGTAATCCGGAGGTTGGTAAAATACTCAGGTACTGGCTATTCCATATAAGGCTGAGGGCTACCAGCTAGTTTCTTTGATAAAGTACTCATTAAAATTTCAGAGGAATGTATAAAAAGAGTGAGAAAGTCAACTGAGGAAAAGCCAGAGTACCACAGTGAAGAAATTAAACCAGATGCAAACAAAGCGAAAACCTAACATATTGCTAGCATTCTGGCAATTTTCAGAATATTCAAAATTAATCATACAGCCTTTACACAGTTTTAATTCACAGTATAAATACCATTATAATACCTTGCTGCAGCAATTCATAATATAACTGAATGGTAAAACTGATACATTCCATAGCTCATGTTATCCAGGACATCCTCCAGAACGGTGTACGAAGTAAATATTTCATTAACCTTGCCGACAGCAAATAAGGGGGCAGGGAAATGCACAAATGAACCATCTGTAAGAGAACAACAGTGGTTTGGAACAAATGTGCCTGTCACAACAGTTATTTACTGTTCTGTGTGTATCATTAAAACAAGATATAGTTGTGAATACAGTCCGAGTGCTTTAGGTGTCATTGACCCTGAGCAGGGGGTGGCTGGCGATTTATAAAGACACAATGGTTCTCTGTTTGAGACGAACGAGACTGCAAAGCACACGTCTCGCAAGAGATTGTCTGCTGAATATACACTGTTGGGTTTTGTGAGGACAGAATGGCATTAACAGGGCCAACAAGGGACAGAATACACTCACATGTGTGTGTATGTTTCTTCATAACACTAAACATGTAGATGAATCCTGCACAAAACAGACAGTGACTTTACTTCATTATTGTTTTTTATATACTCCAAGCAAGTCCAGACTGGTTATAATAAATCATTGAGACCAGTGCCATTCTCATCAGGATTATTATTGTTAACTAAAACAAAAACAATTAAGTAAATATAATAAATTATTTTTTTTAAAAGGTTTCTTAAAATAATCATTAACTGAAATAAAATCTAAAACAAACTTACATTTAGTATACTTCAGCTAGTTGCCTAAGCAACATTTCTCTTTTTCATTTCCATTAGGTTGAAGTATTAAAATAACCTAAATGAAAAAGTTAAACTAATAACTGAAACTTAGTAAATACATAGATTTAAATACATTTACATTTAAATAAATAAATAACAAAAAAAAGTAAAACCACAACAAAATGACCAAACTTAAAAAATAAAATAAAATATACAAATAAAATGCCATTCGAAATACTAACAAAAACTATAACAGTATATCAAAGATACTAAATAAAACTTAATAAAAATTTAAATAAATAAATAAGTAAATAGAACACAACAAAATTACCAAACTTTAACTAAAAATAAAAACTGAAAATATACAAATATAATGTAATTCAAAATATTAACAAAAATCATAATAGTATATCAAAGATACTAAATAAAGCTTAATAAAAAAATTTATACAAATTATAAGTAAAGTAACAGATAAATACAAAGCACACAACAAAGTTACCATACTTCAATTAAAAAATAAAAACAGAAAATATACAAATAAAATGTAATTCAAAATATTAATTAAAAACTATAACAGTACATTGAATATACTAAATAAAACTTAATAAAAATGTAATTAAAATAAATAAATAAATAAAAAGCGCACAAAATGACCGAACTAAAAATAAAAAAATAAAATATACAAATACAATATAATTCAAAATATTAACAAAAACTATAATAGTATATCAGATACTAAATAAAATCTACATTTTTAAAAAATAAAAATAAAATAATATAAAATAAATGCAAAAAGCATACAAAAAAATTACAAAACTTTACCTAAAAAAAAACAAAAAATAAAAAAAACTGAAAACATACAAATACAATATAATTCAAAATATTAACAAAAACTATAACAGTATATCAGATACTAAATAAAAAAAAAGGTAAATAAAATAAAAAATGCAAAAACCACACAACAAAATTACAAAACTTTAATTAAAACAAACAAAAAAAAAAAAACGGAAAAACAAATAAAATGTACAAATAAAATACAATTCAAAATATTAACAAAAACTGTAATAGTATATCAGATATACTAAATAAAACTTAATAGAAATTTAATAAAATAAATAAATAAATAAATGAATAAAAGCACACAACAAAATGACCAAACTAAAAACAAGAACAGAAAATATACAAATAAAATAATTCAAAATATTAACAAAAACTATAACAGTATATCAGTGATACTAAAACAACACCGACTCACTAAATCCCTTTAATATAGTGAAGCCTACAAAGTCTAAACACTGATGACATACCATTGAGGATCATCATGCATTTCTGATTTATTAACATCCTGGCCCTCTTTTTCTCGTGTCTGCTTAGCTTCTGAATTGAAAGGACCACCTCTGCAGTTCAATCGTGACTCCCGGGGGTCTTTTTTTTTTACCAAACGGAAATAAGTATTGCTCAGTCCATTTCACACCGCCGCTCTCATCTGTTTGATCTCTCACCTAGAGAGCTGCAGCTACGCGCAAGTATAATAAAACACAAACCGTGCAGTTTTATTTCCGACTGTTTCACTGCAGTGGAATTACGCACAATAAATCTTACTCACTGATGCGGTGATATTTATGTCCATGCTGTTCTCACTGGTTGCCAACTGAGGATCCATATCTTGGCAACCGTCTGGCACATATGCTAGATTTCTGCACCAGTGTGTTTGCACATCAATCATCTGTGCACAAGCTCTACTGTACAATGCGTCTGTGTGCATGCAATCACCTTTTAGGAAGGGTACTTGAGATTATATTCACTCGCCTCGCATTGTACCTTACGTAAGATCAAGGACAGGGGTGATAGAGTGGTGGGAAGCTATATAATTCTGCTCATGAAGTCAACTAATGACAGATCACCTTTCCAGCTCATGGGGTTTGAACTTAAAAGCCGAGGCTACATGCTGTGGATGGACACTCCTTAATTGCTGGATCTAGTGAAGAACAATTCATAGCTTTAAAGGGATAGCTCAACCAAAAATGAAAATTCTTTCATTGTTTGCTCATTTTCAAGTCAGTGGTGGAAAACATAGGATTTCTTTGCCATGAAGTCATTCAGATTTGGAACAAGGCTGAGAAAATGATGACAGACTATATTTCTTTAAACGTGGTAATATCACGGGTTATTCTATGTACTTCGAGGAAACAGTAGCTCAGGATGGCTGTGCTGAACGTTTGGAACCTCTCACTATGCTGGTGGAAAGCTATCATGCCTGTGGTATACAATCATAACATTGTTTTTCCCCCCTTTGGATTGTGTGCACAGGATAGAGTGTCCAATAAGCTTGGTGCTCTGCCCCACCACTTTATGTAAGACCTTCCTTCTTGTCTGAGCACACATGCAAGTGCAAACCAAACTTATCAGTAAAGGCGATGGGACTACTGACCCATTTATTTTTTTAGTTTCACAAATGCCCTTTAGAAACCTGTTTGTGGGAATATGTTTTTCAATAAGTTTATGCTCTAGCTTAAAGGATCCCAAGTTCTCATAAGTTTAAAACAAACAAACTGCAAACCCACTGCAAAATCTGTAGACAAATTAACGTTAATTTCAACATTTACTAATGCATTATTAAAATCATAAGTTGTGTTTGTTAACACTAGTTAATGCACTGTGAACTAACATGAACAAACAATGAACGACTGTATTTTCTTTAACTAACATTAATAAAGATTCATACATGGTGTAACAAACATATCGTTCATTGTTTGTTCATGTTAGTTAATACATTAACCAATGTTAAAAAATGACACCTTATTGTAAAGTGTTACCAATTTTTTTTGTCTTAAGTTTTTTTTTTTAAAAAAAAGGTATATTTTAAATGTTGAATACTAGTGCTGCAAAACGATTAGTCACGATTAATCAAGTCAAAATAAATAATTCTATATTTTGCATATAAATCTAACATATTTTTTCTTAATATGTGTGTATTTATATATACATAAATATAAATTTAGTTTTAGTCCTGTCAATTTTATAACTATTTACTATTTCCTAGTTATTATTATATATTTATAAATAGATAGACAATATAAACAACATATATAAATATATATATAATTATTTAAAATCTAATATTTATTTAAAATACTTATTGAACATCTAATATTATATATATATATATATATATATATGTGTGTGTGTGTGTGTGTGTGTGTGTGTGTATTATTACATTTAGTTAATTTAGTTTTGATTATATAACATTTCTATATAACATTTCTAAAAAATAATGCCTCTAAGTATTTTATGTCAAATAAAAATATTAGTTTTTATTTAGTTTTATATAAAAGAAATGTCTAAAATATATATATTTTTTTATTCATGATCATTTTTATTTAGATTTTAAATAATTTATATATTTATATATGATGTTTATATTGTCTATACATTTATAAATATATAATAATAACTAGTAAACAAAAATAAGTAATGATAAAATGAAAAATAAACTAAATTGAAAGGACAACCTGAAAATATACATATATAATTCAGTAGGGCTGCAAAACAATTAGTCACGATTAATCATAAAAACATAATAAAACGTTATGTTCACACACTATATGTGTGTGTACTGTATATATTTATTTATTATGTACATATAAATACACACACAAACATATATATATTAAGGAAAAATATGTTCGATTTATATTTAAAATATATAATTATTTGTTTTGAATCGATTAATCGCGACTAATCGTTTTGCAGCCCTAGTATTCAGCATTTAAAAATATACCTGTTGTTTTTTTTTGTTTTTTTTTAATTACGATTTAAAAAATTGGTATCACTTTACAATAAGGTGTCATTTGGTAACATTTGTTAATGTATTAACTAACATGAACAAACAATGAAAAATACATTTATTACACTATTTATTAATCTTTGTAAATGTTAGTTCATAAAAATACAGTCTATTTTTTAACTATTTTTATCTTTATAAACAATGTACCAATATGCTGTAGTTTATAAATAAATAATAATAAAAAACAACATTACATATAATGTGTAACCACTTTTTCTGCACATTTTATGCAGTAATTTTGCAGAGAATTTTATGGTGGAATGGATTTAAATACAGTTAATAACAGCTGAAGGTACTTAACCCTTATTGGTTGTTTAAAGCATAATCAAATTAGCCTGGTTAATAGATATTGTTACCTAACAAAAGGATGGGAACACTGCAAATGGTGTTAATATTATAAAACATCTTTTGAAAGAAAGCCAGTATCAAGCTCATGGATTAAAGTGTTTCCTCAAAGCTATTTGTGAAAAAAAAAAAAAAAATCAATATCAAATAAAAACCTTGGGTCTGACAAATAAGAGTAATGACTCCTGGGGCAGAAAGTCCAACAAAACACGTAGGATACCATAAAAACTGAGTTTACAAGAGCGGCTGACATTTGCTTGACACTTCGAGGTAGTGCTGACAGTTTTCAGGCACTGTTTCAAAAGATATGACTAATATAAACCCACTGACAGTGCTGTTAATATTGATGACACCTCTAGCACTTCTAGTACTAGACAAAAATACAGCGGTTTGGAGAACTTTGTGTTCCTAGATAAAATGTTATTTACTGTTTCGGCTATGTTGCTATTGAACAAACTTGTATCATGCATCTTGCATTTGCTGAGTTTTCCAACAAAATATAACTCGGCTCAAAACAACACACTGCTGTCATTCTTTTGTTTAAAGATTACATTGTATTCATGCGCATCCGCAGCCAGCAGACACATATTGATGTTTGGTTAAAACAGCTGCCTGCTCTTTGTAGAGGAATGTCCAACTTTAGCCAGGATTCAGAAAATACATCAACTTTAAAGCAGAAACTATTACTTGCCAATGAACTCTGATGAGATACAGAAAGGGAGTGCCAGGCTATGAGAAATTCCAGGAGAGTTTGAGCATTCAACAAGAGCGCTGGTGTCTTCACACCTCAATATTGTCACTAACATTTCATTAGCACTCACATATGAAGTCAGGACACTGGCCTATTAACACGGTCATGTACAAACTATCTCGGTGAAGGTTAAACACGTCATAGGGTCGTGCTATTATTAAACATGGAGAGTACAGTACTTATCCTGTAAGTTCCAGGTTTAACAGTCCATATTCTGTAACCACTGAGAGGTTCAATGTAACTGATATTCATTAATATCATGGCCAACAATTACTGTGGTTACAAGTATAATGTCTATTAGGGTGACAGTGTTGTATATTACACAAAGTACAAAAACATGTACTAAAAAAAACAACTTAGTATGCAAAGTGTTTATCGAAATTTTTTACTACAAAAATACACAAAATACCAGAATTTCAATAAATTTGTAATGATGAATAATTTCTTTTTAAATCAGTTCACTATAACGCTGTAATAAAACAATTCTTAAATTCTTAAAACAGTTCTTAAAATAAATTAGTATTTCCAACAAGTAAAAAAAGTCCAAGTATTGACCGTTGCAATTTATCACTACTTAAATATATCTCTACTTAATATATATATTAATTTCAGAAAAAAACATGATTAATTTGTACATTTCTTAATCAATTGACAGAACACACACAATACATATTATTATTTTGTATAATAAATGTTAAAAATATACTGTCTTTATGGTGTTTCCCCATTAATTTGAAGATCATTGCAATATAAAAGTATATTTAAAAACTTTACTGTTAAGTGGGATTATTCGCGATTAATCGCAGTTAATTGCAGAAAAATGTGATTAAATAGTTATTTTTTTAATCTCTTAACAGCACACACACACACAAAATATATATATACACACACACATATATATATATATATATATATAGTTATAGTTATTTTGTATAATAAATGTTATTATTATTATTCCAATATAAAAGTATATTTAAAAACTTTAATGCTAAATGGGATTATTTGCGATTAATCACAATTAATTTCAGAAAAAAATGTGTGATTAATTAGTCATTTTTTTAATAAGTTGACTGCACACACACACACACACACACACAATATATATATATATATATATATACATACTGTTATTATGTATAATAAATGTTACAAATATACTGTCTATGTTGTTTCCCCATTAATTTGGAGATCACTGCAATATAAAAGTATATTTAAAAACTTTAATGCTAAGTGTGATTATTCGTGATTAATCACAAATAACTGTAGAAAAAATGTGCGATTAAATACTTTTTTTTAATGAATTGACATCACACAAAAAAAAGGATATATACTGTTATTTTGTATAATAAATGTTAAAATATACTGTCTTTATGTTGTTTCCCCATTAATTTGAAGATAATTGCAATATAAAAGTATATTAAAAAACCTTAATGCTAAGTGGGATTATTCGTGATTAATCACAAATAATTTCTGAAAAAATGTGTGATTAATTAGTACATTTTTTTAATCAATTAACAGCACACACACACACACACACACACACACATATATATATATATATATATTTCTTCTTCTTTTCTGTTCAGTAACTAAATATATTTTTGGGCAAAAATGGTCATGACACAGTTCAAAAAGGATTAGATTTTTGTTTGGTGTTGTCTCTTTTTTTAAATTACTATAATGTAATTGTCTCAGAAAATGATTAACATTATTAATCACAAAAAAAAAAAAAACTACACAGCTGGGTAAAAAGGAAAACTCACCTCATGCAAATTTAATTCTTTGACCTTTTCCTTTTGAATAACCTGTAAACACAAAATAATAATCAGTTTTTAAGTAGTCTCAATTGCAATTTTCCAAATTTGTAATTTTTCCATGAGGTACACGTCCCATTCACACCCACATTAAAGAATACAGTAAATAATGTATACATTTATATACAGTAAAGAGATTGAAGATAAAAGTCAGCGGCTTACCTGCTTGTATGCATAGAGCTCTTTGTGTGCCTGGTGCCGTAACCTAGACAAAACAAATCTTGGTTTTAGTTCAGAGAGTGACAAAATTTTCATAAACCTGTGCTGGAGAGACATTGGTAATACCAACCTACATACATCATAAAGTAGAACCATGATACTAAAATACAGTCCATTTTAAATGGCAGTGGTTTTCATGGATGTGAAAAACTATGGGCCTCTGTTTATATATTCCAGCTGTATATGGTCAACACAAGCCTGGATCTTATTTTTCAACCACAATTTGACAAATTGTAGTCTTCACTACCCATAAGGCATTACTCCAGTCATCCGATTATATACAGCATAAATTATACCCACCACATTTGAGCCTAAATCACATAATTAAAACACACTGACATCCACTTCCTCTTGACATTGGCTGCATCCAGTTCTACCAGTGCTGTGAGCTGCCTCAGTATTTTAAAAGTCTCTTCAGAGTCTTTCTAGAGTAGTTTGGGTCTTGTATTGTCTCATCAAACTTGACCACACTTTAATAGCCTGTCTGAATCAGACTGCCCAAGCGCTACCTACACACACCGCTGCAATGCTTTACGGAGTGTGACTGTCAAGACTCGAGCCAGACCCTTTAAAAGACCTATATATAGACACTCTTGGCGTGAACTCAAGAAATGGAGGCAGCCAAGTAATGGACAGTCTACATTTAACACTATTTTGATCTTGAGCAAATGTGTGTGTCAGATACAGAGAGAAAGAAAGTGAGAGAGGAACCCTGATGGAAAATAACTGGAATGCATCAGGCATGATGGAAGAGTCTCTAGTGTAAGAAAAAGGCTATTTAAAGCAAACCAGCAAACGCCTCACGCTCTATGTTTAGCCTCTAATTTGTGAACACTGAACTGTTAATGTCTGTAGAGCTGTTAGAACATTAGCATTGGTACAAGACATTTATCTTGGCCTTTTTTTGAACGTTTGTTTTACTGCATAACACCTTTAACCAATATTACTTCCTGAGGAAATGAACACAAAATACAATACTTCAGTATCTTGCAATCACCTCAGCAGAAATGAACAGAGCCAATTAAAGACAATAGAGAATACATTTAGAAAAGACGCAGCAAGTGAAGAAAGAGTTAAGAGATATGAGAAAAATGCAGACATGTATTGTAAAATTTACCTCCATTACAAGTAAGCTTAACCTCTCGCAGCAGAGTGAGAGGGACCTGTAAAACAGGCAGCACAGTCTAGGAGAAAAAAACTGACATTCTGAAAGAGACCAGCAGGTAAAGGTGCAGAAACTCCCTTTGGCATGAGGCAGATGGGTGTATGGGTATTTTAGGACATTTTTATGTTTATACTCATTGGCATGCACAATAAATCAAACCCATAAAAGCCCTAGCACTAATGTTGATGGAATTCGAAAGAATGTTTTTGTGCTTAAAAATGATTTTAAACATTTTAAAAAAATGCTACCTTAAGCAATGCGTTTTCAGAATGCCATGTCACGCGAAAGATGCGGATGTAACATGTCCGTCTACCGCAATTTTATAAAGAAAACCAATTGAAATGCAGTGCAGTGGAATGCAAAAATGTGTTTTGTGTGAATAGCACCTGAAGTGTGTCATGTCTGGGTGAAAGCAGTCACGGACCATTCATTCTTCAAAGCAAAAATGCAATCATAATGTGAAGGGAACGCTAAATAAGATATTTCATAATCATGCCCAAAATCGTACAGCGTGTTTTGGTCTAGTTCCTGAGGTCAGCTAGGTCAAGATAAACTGTCGTTTGACAAACTACAGGCAGTCATGATTGCTCACGCACCATTAGGGTAGTGTTACAGTTCATCACGTAGAAAACCACCTTATGACCGCTTGCCTGCATTGTAAAATAACTGGTACAGTTATTAACATGTCACAGCGAGTGCTCAATCTCAGACGTGTGTGTGAATTTCAAATTTCCTCCCATGAGGACGTCCGCGCCAGACAAACACTCCCCCACCCGCCTGTGTTCTTCTTCAAGTGTGTGTTCGCTAGTCACAGGGGCATTTCGCATTTGTGTGTCGAAGCTGGTGCATGAATGCTACGTGCGGCTGCTTGTGTTTACTCTGAATCACGACGTCCTTCACAGGTCCGCTCGAGCTCACGACTCCCTCGTCTTTCACACCTGTGAATGTCCACAGAGTCGCACGACTACAATCTGACGGTCCTTTATTCAGTCTGTGATTTTCCTGATGAAATGGCAGTTTTAATAAACAGGTCTAGATCTCTATAATTTCATCTTGACTTCAAAAGGGTAGCATTATTTTTTTTAAACCACTGCTGAAAAGACCAACATTATGCTTCTATAGCTGGTAGTCCAGTATAGCCATAACTAGTTAGTTAAGTTACAGGAGAATTGGTTTCACCAAAATGGAAAATTCTGTTATCATTGTATTGTATCATGTTTAAAAACTTTCTTTCTTCTTGGGAACACATGGTATTTTTTTTTTTTTTTTTCCAAATGTACTCGTCGCCTTTTTCAAAGCATTCACAATGAAATGGGACTGGAGCTTTCAAGTTTCATAAAGGATGCAAAAGACATATAAAAGTACTTAGATGTGGTCCATACAACTATATTCCAAGTCTCTTGAAGCCATACAGACACTTGAATTTAACAGTAGAAGAATGTAAAAATGCTACAGTAAAAACCTGTTAAATGGTTAACGGTAAGTTCCCCACTATATACCATGAAAAACTGTACTGGACATTAAATGTAATTTTACGGTTTTTGGAAGTAAAAAAGAATGTATAATTTACAGTGAATAACCGTAAATTGACATTCCCAGAATTCCGTGTTACATTTAAAATTTGATATTTTGTTGTTGAAAAATCTGTTTCTTCTTAGTTTTTAAGATTGTACGTTACATCTATTGTTGTTAAATTAATGTTTATTGAATTATTTCAGTTTCATGTGTGTTACCATGATGGTGTTTAGTGTTTGTGTGAATGACACTGTGCACCTTCTATATATGTTATTATTTAAAAGCTGCTTATGATGGACTTTGGTTAATCATGTGACTTTCTCATCACCACCTGTTTTTGGTGGTTATCAGATACAAATGTACAAAACAGATTTCAGTACTTCAACAGGTTGGCATAATTTACATTATATCAGTTAATGAAATGATGGTATTTAAATGTAAAGAAAAGTGTATAGAAAAGGCTAAAATGTATATTTAATCAGATGTTTAGCACAGTGGCCAGATCAATCTGACCAGAACAGTCATTTTGGACTTGACAGCACCAGTCCTTATTCACGTTCATTGTATTGAAAAGAGCCATGATATTCTTTAAAAATACACTTTCATTTTCTGCGGAAGAAAGCCATACAGCTTTGGAATGACATGAAGGTAAATAAATGACAGAATTTTCATTTTTCCCTTATTTCAGTAAGAACCCTGGTGGGTACACTAGCACACAGACATCCCATGCTGGTCACCAGCATTGAAAACACAACATATGTTGGTGTTCTCAATAGGGACATCTCCACCCTGTCAAAAGCAGCTGCTAAATGATGTAAAAAGCTGTGAATAAGCACTCTGCGCTCTTCCCTATTGTTTCAGCGATGCAGAAGGTATACATGGAAGTGAAAAATAGCAAGCTAAAAATGTAGTGGAAAATGCAACTAGGTAAAACGGTAGCTTACTATTTTGGTACTTGCTGAATTTGCGATTGTAGTCATTTCCATGTACGGTATAAATATTTCAGAGTTGGTTTTCAGATGCGCAGTGGCCCCCCCCCAACATATTTTGTGAAATATTGTATGTCAAAAATGTGCTTGTGCAGTCAGCTAAAATAAATACTGGTTATTTTGACATTTTGTTAATTAATGCAATGACGTTAATGCGTTTTTAAGTGCGCCTAAAGTGTCCAAACACTTTGTTGGGGCTACATAGTGTTTGTGCATGGAGGCATGACAAATGTTTGTTGGTTAATTTAATGAGGAAGTCATGAATATTTGTGAACTAATTACATGCAAGGGAGCCTGCATCTTTAAAAGCGTGGAATCTAGGCTAAATACAAACTTGTTTTATAAATGACTTGGTAATCTGACAGTTTTTCATTCAAGAATCCAGTGTTTTTTACTGGTACGACTAATGTATGACTATAAAAATACAGGTAAACATTTGAAAATACAGTAAGGGGGAGGCAAAGTCTAATAAAACAGAACTGGTATATAATAAATGGGAAAGAACTTACCATCTTCCCCACTGGTTAGGGTGAATTTGGATGAGAGCCGCTGGTTCTCACTGTCTTATGTAAGAGATGCTACACAATTGCACATTAAAGCTTCAGTATCTCTGCTGCCAGGAATGACCACATGGCAACAGTGCTTAAATCTGACTAGATGACAGCAGCTCAGTAGCTGAAGGAAAAAGAGTTTCTTAAGCTTCAAGAAGGACCACATAATTGCCATTTCTGTGTTTGCCCTTTGCTGTAAAACATCAGTGTTTGGTTGTTTGTCACTGCCAGGTTCCTTCTCACTTGAGAAGTTGAACAAACAAACAAACAAAAAACATTAATGTCCTTCAGACTATGAAGCAGCTGCTGTAGAGTTCACTCAATCCATAAGGGAAGTTGGTGACACAATGTAGTTTCCTCAAGGTTGAAAATGCATTGATTTGTGGTTGTGCAACTAAGCTGCTTTGGGTTCAGTTCTTGTGAAAATAAGCTTTATATCCATCTACATAGAGACTACAAGCCAATTTTAAGCAGGGGCGAGCTTGTAATGGTGTTTTTACTTTCAATTCAGATTATCAAGTCAGTCATTTTCTTAGATTCTCCAAACTGTGCTGTTTGACCTTCTCACTCTTCATGAAAAGCTTTGTTAGTGCATTGAACACACGCGCAAGAACTATCAAAAGTAACAAAACTATTTCAGGCACAAATGATTTTCCATCAAAATGCCATACAATTGCCTTGTTGTCCTAAACATCACTTATTTAGGAATTTTAGAACTTAGGACTTCATTCACAAGCTGAACACACATGCTTGCATTGCAATAGAGCTGTTCAGGCATGCCATCAAAACAAGGCTAATTTGCCACAGGCTCCCATGGGAGTTAATTTTAAATGTGTTTAAATGTGTAGCAATAACAAACTGTGTTAACCTGTTCGTACTTAGCAAAAGTATAAATTAAAAAAATTGCAGATTTACCTCTACTTCTTTATTGCACAGCCACTAATAATTAAGGTATGGCTCTGAAAGTCAGAGCTGGTTCAGTCTTCAAAGTAAGCATGATAAAAGCTGCCTCACATGGAATGAACTCGGTGTGGAGATGAAAGAGAACTTCTCCGTTCCATCAACATCTGTCAGCTTTCCTCTATCCTCTCACAGAAGTCTTTTAAACTCCCCTCAATTTTTTTTTACCTTTGAGCACGGTGCAATAAACAGTTGTCTAGATCAGTGGTTCCCAACCACGTTCCTGGAGGCCCCCCAACGTTGCAGGTTTTCTATGTCTCCTTAATTAAACACACCTGATTCAGATCATCAGCTCATTAGTAGAGACTCCAAGACCTGAAATGGGTGTGTCAGACAAAGGAAAGATGCAAAATATGCAGTGTTGGAGGTCTTCCAGGAACGTGGTTGGGAAGCACTGGTCTAGATCAGTGGTCTAGATGAATATTTGTGGTGTGGCTGTGACTTTAATGATGTATGTTGGACCTGTTGGCAACACTCTACACCGGTGGTTTTCAAACCTGTCCTGGAGGCACCCCTGCCTTGCACATTTTGTATGTCTCACTTATCAGACACACCCAATTCAGGTCTTGCAGTTTCTACTAATGAGCTGATGAGTTGAATCAGGTGTGTCTGGTGAGGGAGACATACAAAATGTGCAGGACAAAGGTGTGAAAGTACTGCTCTACACCAGTGGTTCCCAACCACGTTCCTGGAGGCCCTCAGGTGTGTTTGATTAAGGAGACATGGAAAACCTGCAGTGTTGGGGGCCAACCAGGAACCTGGTTGGGAACCACTGCTCTACACCACACATTTCAGCTACACCCACCTGCTGACTGGATTTTCTTTTTCATGACTTTCCAAACGAAATATGATGCAAATTATGCTTAAATGTGTGTTAGCCTTTAATTACAACAATTCCGTTTTGTATCCTGTATGTTTAGGGATTAAATCAGACTTTTAAACCCTGTAATTGGCTGAAGAGAATAAATAAGCAAATATATGGCATTTTGAGGCTTGTTCAAACACTGCTCCTGCCGCACACATAGAAGAGCCAGGTGGTCTTACCTTATCAGGTAGCAGCAGAAGAGTAGGCTGAGGATGAAGACGAAAATGGCCGTCCCGAAGACGACAATGTAGATATTGAGGGGAAGGTTCTGGAACCCTATATTCGGCATCCTGAAACTGTAATGCTGTAAATCTGAGGTCATGGATAACCTAGAAAGAAAGGGAAAAGAAACAAAGAAACATTAGTGAGTGTTTTATTGATCACAACACTAAATGCTAGAGCAAATGCTAGCAGACCACATGCCCATTAGTGCAGTAAATCATTTATGCTGTGTCAGCTCAGTTTCGATGGAAAATAATCGCCCTGTCTGCCGGTGCACGTATAAGCGAATATTCTTGTCAGTATGACTGTGATTTGATATGTGGCTTGGCTTGCTTTCTGGACCGTTTCCACAACAACTGCTTATGTACCCAACAGACCAATGAATAAACTCATTAACGCATTAAATTGTGCATTGGCCAGTGCATGTAATATTCTAGTGGAGAGAGTTTGAGAACATTGGTCCTGCAGGAGCCATTAAGCAATACCCACACTGTCTGTCTGTGGGAAATTAGTGTTAACTAATCTACTGAGAGTCAGCACAGCTTTGACTTTGTCCCTTATGAGCATGTTTTTTATATATTTAATATATCAGATATTTATTTCTGACTGGAAAAATACTCAATATGAAGCCCTAAAATTGCTAAGAAAAAGATGAATATGTTTTCTTGCCAAAAGTTCAATTCAAAAGGGTGTACAGTCACCCCAAAAAGAATTTGACCCTTTTAAAGTTTCAATTTCAGTGTGGTAAAAAACAAAATATCTAATAACATGTCTAAGAAAATAATGTCAGAGACAAATGTCAAAAGGGATATGAATGACAAAATTGAGGGATATTGAATGACAAAAGGGATAGTAACCCTGCTGAAAAACCAGCCTAAGTTGGTTGGCTGGTTTTAGCTGGTCAGCAGGTTGGTCTTAGCTGGTCAGGTTGGGAGACCAGCTAAAACCAGCTATACCCAGTTTAAACGGGCTAAAACCAGCCAACCAGCCTAGGCTTTTTTCAGCAGGGAAAACATGAATTCAACTGCATTAAGGAAATTTTGTTTAATAATAACACTATAAGGCCTGGTTTCACAGACAGGGCTTCGACTTAGCCAGGATTAGGCCATAATTCAATTAGGACATTTAAGTAATTTTTATAAACGTGCTATGGAAAAAAAAAACATTACTGAGACAAAACAAAGGCACTGATATATTTTAAGATCAGTCAGTGCAAGTTTCTTTTATTTGAAACAGCTCAGACTTAGATTTTAGTCTGGGACTAGTCTTAAGCCTAGCCTGTGAAACCGGAGGTTAATGATTAATAAAGACACTACTGGCAAAACCATTGTTTATTCAGGCAATTTTGGATAATTTTGCTTCTATAACTTGTTGAAAATATCCAAAACACATGTTAAGTGTTTGTTTTATTACACTTTATCTATTTGTCTATATTTCAATTACAACAGATATTTAAGGCTTTTTTCTGAAATGTAATTGTTTTTTATTCTAAGTTAATTGTTTCCACAAATTTTAACACACTTTTCCACAAATTTTCACTATTCTGAAGGATTTTACTGAGGGGTTTGTTAATATTCACCTGTGATAAATATAAAACATGGTGATTTTTTTCTGGCTGTTGTCAATATTTTCAGATGTATGGAGTAATAAAAAAGATATCCAAAATCTCCTCTGTAAAAACTTTTAACTCTAATATTCCAACTAAATAATGTTGAACCTGTTTTATACAATGTTTACATTTATGCTGGGAAAGTATGGCGATATCTATGCTAAGTCTTTCGTCTTACCTTAAAATGTAAAAATGCAAAGGGTTTCTGTGGAGTTTAGGGCTAAAGTTAGGAGATGCAGTACAAAATATCTATAGGTCAGTGTAAAAACAACAAAAGTCAAAAATAAGTGCCCTGCATGATAAAAAAAAAAGTTTCTTTGGAAGTAGTAACCCCCTTCCAAACATAGCTTCCAAACGTTGCTCAATAATCCATTATGTCACAATTTTAGGGTAAGTCTAGTGGAACATCCCCACCTTGGTCTAAAAACAAATGTGTGTGTGTGAGTGTGTGTGTTTGTGTGTAGGTCTGTTTTGTGTGTGAGAGGGAGAGTTTTCACTGAACATTCTTTAGGATGTTACTCCCCCCAGTACGGGCATGTTAGGACATGCCTTTAGCAGACAAGAGACACGTGAGGCAGTGTGTGTAAACAAAGGGGGAGGCAGAGAAAAACTGTGATGTAACAGCACATGCAGCTGGGTATTAGCCATCATACTTTATTCTCACAGACACACTTGTCCTGTCTCTATAAATATTTGACATCCTGGACCTGTCTAAATGCGAGGGCCTTTGACACATTCGGAAACGCTCCCACTTTCACCCAGATTCCTAATGACCACCAACAGATTGTTCACTTTGCCTCTCCGTCTCTGTTTGTGTCTGTACAGCTTTACCCATGCAAAGCTTTCTGACAGATGAGGGTAAATATCCAAACAGAAAATCAATAACCAGCTGCCTTTACACAGACACACCATTATATCAATAACCGCATCCCTCCCTCATTTTTACTGATATAGTATGCACTAGTAAACAGTAGTATTTTTTTTTTTACAGGTCTGAGTTACAGGTTGGAATCTGTCGGGTTCATGTTGCTATTTAGCCTCTGTAGCAAAGTACAGTTCACTGTTCCTATCGTTTCTTTATATCGCTGTACAGTCATTAATCATCTGAGCTCTTAAGGGCTAGCTTTTGTCACAAAGCCAAAACAGACATACATACTAACTTTTTAATACTCCTAAACACAAAGATGCATGCTTGGAAAAGCTCCACAAGTTCATAGAAAACAATCTGGAATGACTTACATTTGAAAAGAACAAGAAGGTTTGGCATGTTAAATAGGTTAGATGCTGGGAGAGGCTCCACTGGCTGCAGGCATGTATTTATCGTCCTCAGTGACAGTAATCATTTAATGTCATGTCTGTTGATTGATTACTTTTTAATATATTTTAAAACGCAAAATACTCAGCAGCCATTACTTCAGACTTCAGTGCCACATGGTCCTTGAGAAATCATTCTTATATGCTGATTTTCTCAGTTATTAAATTTGAACAAAATTTGCCTCCGATTTAATGCAGGGTCAATGTCAAGTTACAGTGAGTTGCTCAGAGACAAAAAGACAAAGTATGAGAGCTGAATGCATTTTCACAACATCACTTTCACCCCAGTTAACAGTCATAGCATTCCAACTGAGATTTGTGTTCAACCATAATGAGGGCAAACTGAGTACACAAAAGGGGTTTTGATAAGTTAAAAAAAATCCATCGCTTTTAAACTTCTGGGCCGATATCAGTAACAAAATATCAACAGCTTGTTGTGGCTGATACAATAAGCAATATGTTTTACTTTACTGATTATATACAGATCTGACAATACAGATCTTGTATTGTGTCATTGGAAAGATCTCACTGAGATACTAATATAAAGACAGTAAAACTAAACAAATTAGTTAAAGTATTGGGCTCTAATTCCATTTTTGGTATCATTAATAATATGCTGAATTCAGATACACAGTTTCATCTTTACACTGTAACTTCAACGTCATTGTGCTTCGGGCGTCCCGTGTTCGAATCCCGACTTGAGGACCTTTCCCGATCCTGTCCCCTCTCTCTGTCCCACACTTTGCTTCCTGTCATGTCTGTCTTATCATAATAAAAGGCCGAAGATAACCCTTTAAAAAAAATAAATAACTAAAATGATTTAATGAGTGAAGTGATTTTACTCTGAAAACTTATTTCTGCCTACACTGTCAGCTCAGTGCAAAATTCCTCATCCAATTTTGCTCATGAGTCTGGTCCAGCAAAGAAAAAAAGAACCATTCAAACAAAACTGGCTCTCACCCATAACTTTACACAACTTGAATCTTTTTCCAGGAAACAGCAGCTATCAAGTTTGACTTTATAACCATTTAACAGATCGTAAATGTGAAGAACTGCAGCCCTGATATATAGACTGATTACAGTTTATGATTTTATTGTACTGTTAGGAAAAAATCCTTTGTTTACTCCTGACATAATAACAAAAATCCACCTTGGGAGTGTTTGGGATTTTCCCCAGATCTGATCCTGTGATTCTGAGATGATGGTTTTTAAATGAGCGATAGACATCTTTCTTTCCTGTCTCATTCTCGACGGACTGCAGTAAGATGTTATGTAACTTTCAAGAACTTTGCCTGTAAAGGGAATCTCCAAAAGAGAGAGATGGTCTAAAAGCTTTAGAAAACATGTCAACTTCTCAAAAGGGAGAAGAGGGACAGCTTGCAGAGGTCACAGCAGGGACACCACAAATAAAAACTCCCTGTGTACCAGAGTGACAGTTTCACATACCAGCTTCTGCTAAGCAAGAAAGTCTCAGACACCAAAAGTATCACGGAGCCGCTATCCTGCTGTGGAAGACAACCTGAACCACAAAAGGTGTTTTTAAGTGTCTGTCAGACCATTGCTGCCACCCAAAATGAAGGGAAGTGTTTCTTTACAGTTTCTTTTTCTGATCTTCCGTACCACAGGGTGCAATATCCAGTCTCTTCTCGCCCCTACTTCCCATTATGTCACAGAACTGACCAGACAAGGTCATTCTGCAATGCTCGGCTTGCTGTAACGATACTGCCAAATGGTATTTTCAACACCAGTGAGGAGGAAATGCTTTTCAATAGTGCACTGAAGTACACAGTACCACTGAAGTGGCCCTTGCTTGTTCAAAATTTGCTACATTTTATAATCCTTAATACACTCAGATGGTTATAAAAAGCAAACTCTTGGGCTTAAAAGAGGGTTCTGACTAAACACAATGAGTCACATATAGTGAGCCGTGTGCATTTATAGCACTTTTTGGTTTTATTAAAACAAAGCAACGGAACCTACTTTATAGTTCCATATTCACATCCACTTTTCAATTTCAGTGTAAATAATGCCCAACTGGAGTACCTGAAATATAATAAAGCACTTAAAGGATCCTTGTTAAAGAAACAAATCCTACAAGATGTAGTAAATATCTATCTACGACTGGTGCTTGAAAATGAAATTGCACTGGAGTGAAAGCAAGGCTTAAAGGGACAGTTCACCCAAAAATGAAAATTACCCCAAGATTTACTCACCCTCAAGCCATCCTAGGTGTATATGACTTTCTTCTTTTAGACAAATACAGTTGGAGTTATATTAAAAAATGTCCCGGCTCTTCCAGGCTTTATAATGGCAGTGAATGGGTGTTTTTTAATTTTTGAAGTCCAATAAAGTGCATCCATCCATCATAAAAAGTACTCCACACGGCTCCAGGGAGTTAATAAAGGTCTTCTGAAGCAAATCAATGCATTTTTGTAAGAAAAATATCAATCAGTAGCTTCCGCTAACTGTCGTAGGTACTGAATTAGGACGTAGGCGTAGAATAAACTCCGATAAGAATATGTTAGTCTCGTGAGAACCAAGTTTTTGTTAGAGCAAAGAAAAATCACTCTCCTCTTGGCTTATATCGAAATCCTCTGACATTTCTCTTTACAAATCCTCGTTTTGTCCTTCTAATTTATGACCACTGTTTTGTTTTGTTTTGTTTTCCTCTCTCCACTGCACTTCTTCGTTCATCATCATGTTCGCCTACGTTCCATGTCATCCTCTGGAACGCCACTCTCTCGTGTACACACGTACATATATGAGTATTTGTCTTATAAAAACATATCAATTCATTTCAGAAGGCCTTTATTAACCTCCTAGAGCCATGTGGAGTACTTTTTTATGATAGATGGATGCACTTTACTGGAGGTTTATTGAACTAATCTCAACAGCCATTCGCTGCTATTATAAAGCTTGGAAGAGCCAGGACATTTTTTCATGTAACTCAGATTCAGTATTCGTCTGATAGAAGAACATCATATACAACTCAGATGGCTTGAATCTTGATAGATATAACAGAATTTTCTAATATTAATGTCATTGTCATGGGTTAGCTAAGTTTTGATAAAAATCGCACAACGTAGAAGAAGACTTCAATCCACAAGAAATTCAACAGCGTAAATCCAAACAGCAAAGCTATTCCACATAAACGTGATTAATAACCAGCAACCAAAAGAGCTAAAGGGCAGAATATATACAACCACAAGCAAGGTACTAACGATATAATTAACTGAATACAAAGGGAAACTAGGTCAAATAAACAAGACAGGCATCTAAAGTCTAAACAGGGTAAAGATGTGACAATTATGAACTCTTGTGCATTACACAAAATAATAATAAAATATTTTTCAGAATTTAGCATTAATTTATAAATATACTATTGTCCGTAAATAATTCACGATCATTCATAGTTTATTAACTGACACAACTTAAAATGTTCAAAATACATTACTATATGTAAACATTAACACTGTTCAAATAAACGCTGTAAAAGTATAACCCTTGAAAAACACTTGTAATCTATTTATAAGTGACAGTAACTGAATTGAGCTTTAACTCTTAGTACATACTGTTGCAATTTTCTTGTATTTCTATGCCCTATTGCTTTCTCCCTCTCTCTCACTATATATATACATCCACAAAATTACATTATTACATAACAAGATCATAGGGCACAATGTCACATTTCAATTTATGTGCATTAGCTAAGCTCTAATCGCAATCCAAGACCTACTGTGACCTGATGTGAACAATATAAACACTGACAGTATACCAGACAACAAAGGAAATGCCTGATTAACTGCCAAACGATCTTCCCAAGGGAAACAACCCACCAGCAGACTGGGAAAAATGAAGTGTGTAGCGTACATCATATATATTGAGTTCTCCCTGCAAAAGTTAATGCAGATTTAGCATCAAATATATATGTAGTCATCATTCACCATAGCAAATTACAATGGCTAAGCCAATGCTAATTTTGCATAGTGAGGCTTTCAAAGCACCCATGACATCCATCTGGGGAAAACACATGTAAGGTTCATTTAAGAAGAAAGTGCTTTTACATAAACTAGCGTTAAGCTACAGCTTCCTTTCGGATTTTGAACTGAAGAGGCCTCAAACTTGAAATGTGGCACAGGGTTTAGAATTTATAAACTGCTTTTCAATAACCCAAGAAACTTTCATTTAATGCCTGGATACTACATTACTGAGGCAGTACAAAACTTTAGTATTTAAACATAATTATTTAAATAGCTAGTTAACCTAATAACAATTATTCAGCCAGCTAACAATTATTTATGCAGGTAATAAACTTTAATTAACTTGCTCTGCAAGATTCTGTTCACACTCTTGCTTGACTATGATGGTAGTTAACCTAAAAAAAGAAAACTGACTGTAGAAAACTACAGTTAACAATTTTGTCCATTATAGCACCCACTAAAGCTGAGAATGCATTGCACACTTGTGTTATGAATTATTGTTCTGACACTTTTCAGACTGCAATATAATGTGAAATTGAAAGTTGTTGTCATTTAGCAGATTATTTATTAAAACTAAGTTACAATACTCATGTTTCAGAGGCATTTTCAAGTTTCAAACCCACAATCTTTTTAGTTACCAGTCTAGACTTGGAACCAGCAGGCCACACCAACCACGTTCATACTTCGCAAGAAAAAAGTATGATATAATTGCCAAATCCAAAGCTGATATCATTTATGTTTGACTACCCTCATATTACTGTCTTCTGGAAATGTCTTCAATTTGAACAAAGTCATCATGGCTATAAAAGCTGGAAATGCCCATTTCTGTTACCAGTAAAAGTAAAAAATCCCTCTGAGGTTAAAAGAAAAGCACCTCTGTATTTCTGGAAAAGAAAAGAAATTCTCTGTCTTTAGGCCACCAAGACAATTCTCCATATACACTAAGGGAATGCAACTTTTTAACATTCACTTTCACATTTGCTCATGAGTCATGTCTCACTTTGACACTTAGTACAGACGCAAAAGGAAGCATTTATTGCAGAAAAGAGAGCTATAATTACACACTCTGTGTGCAATCCTGATTGCTAAAGTGTTTGCATAGAGATGTTGTGAAACTCAGTGAAGCAGACCATCAGTACACACCTTTATGATGACCTCTCTTATGTTGTCTGGCAGCTAAAGGCTCAATGGCACGCAATAATGCAGAGATATTTCACACATCCACTGAGTGGCCCCAAACACATTAAATATAAATGACATTAAAATGGACATGCAAACATTATTACAGTTGTCCTTCTAAGAGAGCATCATAACTGTCTTGAAACCACCCTACACACTCTGTCAGTTACACAAATAGCGCTCTTCACATGTAGTACACAGGAAACATTCAACTCACAATGGACAGCAATAGAGTCTGACATCAGCATGCTGCTTAGCAATGCTGACAAGCAATATACTGGGAGTGGATGAAATAATGTGAATACATAATTGTGATTAACTTTTATATATCTTTCCATTGTCTATATTCTCTAGTTTGTATATCAGTGTAGTATACATTTTGTTCAGCAGTGGTTAGTTACAAGCAATGGGTTACTTGTCAGACGTCCAGAAAGGACAAATCAGGAGTCTGTTTAGCAAAAGTGTCTGTAACCTTAACCGCCCAGTTGTCTGGTGTTTTAAGAACTACAGACTTTTAACAGACAATTATGAATGCATAACATTCAAAGAAGAATACTAAATGAAAACTGAAAGTGATTGATAGTGACCATCAGAAAGAAGGTCCAAACAAACATTGTCCAAACAAACTGCAGAACTACGTCTTCGCTTTGAAGACCCTGTGTCTACAAAAACTGACCATAGAGAAAAGCCAAAATCCATGAAAGAGCTGCAAATGCTAAAACTTCAATCAACGAAACCAATACTAAAATGCCTCAAAGATGGTGTCATGATTATAAAACCTGGACAGATGGAGAGCAAAGATGAACTTCAACGTCTTCCCTGTCTGTTTCAGTCACCTAAACATTATGTAGACAGTTTTGGAGAGAAGAGTGCATTTTGGGATTGCTTTCTCCACAAAGGATACATGTGATTCTTAGATTTTGCCAAAAATTACTTCTCTGAGAAGTTAATGCACTGTTGTCAAGACAAGAGTGTCTGTAATGATGTAAAATGTTGTCTGGATAGGCAGACATTAGATTACTAGGTTTTGGAACAGAGACAAACTATATAATTATTCCTTACCTAAAGTGTTTATTCAGCTTTTCATTCTAAGACAGTAAAGTCCATTTAACAAAACAAGACAAAAATAACTCTACTACTCATACTGACACCACCATTCGACCTCTGTACACCACTTGTGGGTAACCATCATAAAAATCAACATGACACACTCATGAAGACACTCTTAACCTACATTTGCTTGTAAGTTAAAACTGTTATTTATCCATGGGAACACTATCAAGCTGAAAGAAGACTCTCCTTGCTGGGTACTTCTGGTAATCTTCCATCATAGGTAGGGTAGTTGTTACCCCCCAACTCTCCCTCCCAAAGGGGGAGCTCAATATCTCAAGGCTTAGAACGGTAAAACTGTGTTTTTACTGTCAACATGCCCCCACTGAGCAGCAAACGTTACTCCCCACCTAGCATTGTTAGTTAATCGTTCTCTTTTTACAGCCGGTTGGACTCTAAACATGATCAATAGGGCTATATTAGGGAAATTAGTTTGGATAATTAATATCCCTGATGACTGTCAGTAAACAGAGGCGTTGGAAGGCTAAGCATTTTTACGCAATGCACATGATTCAGTGTTTCTAAAAAAAAAAAAAAAAAGAAAGTACTAGAAAAACTGACCATTAATAGCTGGAAAAGTTTGAATTGCTCAATATCCTTCTATTCACTGGAGCCCTTTAAAACAGGAACATGCTTTACCAGAGGTTGATTTTTTTGTTTTCTTTTTTTAATCATTATCGTTTTTGGTTTATTTTTTTCTCTATGTCGGGAAAAAGCTGTCTGTTTGTACTCTTTCGCAACAGAGTCCCAAGCCAATTTCTAGCAACTTGTGTCGAGCCCCTGCACCAGAACAAAGGCTGCTGTCTGAATCTGAAGTGGAAATTTCCACTGAGCCTTGAGCCCTGGCTATCCCAGTTGCACATTTGAAACTTAATATTACAACAAAACTAGAGGGCCTCCAGCTTCCTAAAGGGGAGTGGTGTGGGTCCTGACAGTGTCGATGCCAGGTTAGTGAGTATATGCGGTCACCAGTTTGTTATTTCATCTTACATATAATACCTAACAAGATGTGATGGTCATGCGGAAACGTCAACAGTATCAGTCACTTATAGTTATGGCACAAAACAAACAAACAAACAAAAAAAAACTAGAATGCCCTGAAAATCAACTGATATTACAAAGCTTGCTTTCAAGACTTTAATTCAGCTGGGAGAATAATAGATAGTATCAGACAGTGACTCTGCCAACATCTGTATAAATAAACAATTTTCTTATCAGTGCGATGAGTAAATCTGCTCTTTCACTACTAAAAATTTTAACTTGCAGAATCCAAATCAATTCACAATTTAGCTTTAAAAATCACAATCACTTAAACACTCACAAACAAACATTAAGACTGATCAAGTTACCCTGAAGTTTTATACTCTTAAAAATTAAGAACACTATACAATTTGTGCAGCTTACTAAGCGCATTAATGTAAACATTGTAAAAGAAAGCTTTGTCAACTAGTTACAACATACTACCATTCAAAAGTCAGGAATTAGTATGATTTTTTAAAGAAATTCATATTTTTATCTTTATATTTTACTTTTATATCCGCAAGGACACAATCAATTAATCAAAGCTGATAGTAAAGAAAAAAATGAATCATGGTTTTCACAAAAATATTATGCAGCACAGCTGTTTTCAACATTGTTAACAATAAGAAATGTTTCTTAAGCATCAAATCAGCATATTGGATTGATTTCTGAAGGATCATGTGACAATGAAGACTGCAGTAATGATGCTGAAAATTCAACTTTCAAATTACATTTTAACAAAACCATTTAAATTGTAAGAATACTTGACTATATTACTGTTTTTGCTCAACCTTGATCAGCAAAATGTTCTTTCAAAACATTTTTATTTAATGTACCAACTCAAACCTATAAACGGCAGTGTATCTTATCTGTCAAGGCTTTATGAGTTTGATGAATAAATAGTT
>JAHKKF010513545.1:4126-22384 GCA_019740295.1 Labeo calbasu
CATACCAACTTGTGAAAAATGGGCATCTGATGTCCCCTTAAAACCGGGCTCACACGGTTTTCCCTTTCGAGAATGGGAGCAAAAATCTTGTCGAGCACCTCGATCGGTCCCAATGTTCGGCACGGATTATCTGGTAATGTGAGACGTTCACAGATCGAATTTTGCACCTCCTGATCTGCTCTCACACAAATCAGGGTCGCCCCCATCATGTCAAACATGTTTGATATTCAGGATTTTACATCAGGTTGATCACGGCTATGATTTCATCAGTACTTTCACAACGGCCAATGCGCGACCACAAAACAGCTGCTGTACGGTCTATTGGATAGTGGAGATGAAGGAAACTGCTTCTTATGTTTTTGTAGTAACACTGTCTGTATAATATCTTGAAAACATACCACAACCGCATAGAGTAAGGAAAGCTCTGGAGTGAAATCATTTCAGTTTTCAACATACCGGCTGAGTGCATAAAGCTACTAGCACGCTAACTAACATTTGTAAACATTAGTTGCTGAAATGACAATCTAAGGCGCTTCCTCCATCATGATAATCTTAATAATATCTTTGTACTGTGTGATGATGCCACAATTTTCAAATCTTGTAGTGTGTGCATGTTTAAGATTTCAGGGAAGATAATCTGCAAAGATTCTCCTTATGTGTGCGCTGCAACCAGATTTCATAATCGGTTAGGATTTAAAAAAAACTAGTGTGAGCCAGGCTTTAAAGGGGTCATATGATGTTGCCAAAAAAAAGAACATTACTTTGTGTATTTAGTGTCATGCAATGTGTCTATGTGGTTTGAGGTCCAAAAAACACATTAGTTTTTACATACTGTACATTATTGTTGCTCCTCTCTGCCCCACCTTTCTGAAACACATCAATTTTTACAAAGCTCATTGCTGAAAAGCGCGGTGTGCTTTGATTAGCCAGCTATCCAGTGCTTTGTGATTGGTTGAATGCCTCAAGCGTGTGACAGAAGTGTTTACGCTCCTTACCATGTTGTGATGGCGTGTTCCGGCACAACGAGACAAAAGCAATAAAACCCATTATAAAGGAGGCATTTGTTGCATCCAGTGAGGACATAATTACTGATTATAATGACTCATACTGTCTTTTTATGCGTTGCATTGCGTAAACATGACTCCATGTCTTCATTTATGATCGCAGAAACGTCAAACAACAAGCACTACTCTACACTGCTCAAAACTTGCGTTTGAATATCCAGTAGCAAATTATTTAAATATGAAAATGTATTTACAGGCTGTGAGTCAGAAGCGCCAGACTGTCCTTGCAAAGTTGAAATTGCCCCACTTATAGTGTGCACAGCCAGTATTGTAGGCTACTCTCCCAGGTTCAGGAAACAGTCTTTCATAAAATGTGCTGTGTACACTCGATTATATTTGGATTGTACTCTTCTGGAACAGTGTTGTAAATATAACTTAACCACTGATTTCTAGCTGTGTACTCATTTGGAAAGCCAAACAAAGTACTTTTGCTTTTACAATGTAACACACAGTGTCTCCACAACATGGCAGTAGCTGCAACAATACTACAGCCAGAATAAAGTTTACTCCTTCTTTCTTTGCGTATACATTTGGATGGTGTTATGCAAATCTTTCCACAACTGTGACGTAGCCGTGAGAGCGTGTTTGAATAAGCCGTTTTAGGTCTTAACTTTTATAAAGATTATCTCTTTGGGTGTGTGACTTTAATCTTTGCAGCTTTACAGATCTTATATATGCGCAAACAGCTTGTAACACTCCAAAGACAAAGGAAAACATGAAATCGCATCATGTGACCCCTTTAAAGTGCAATTCATTTCTGTAATGGGAAAGCTGAATTTTCAACAGTCATTACTCCAGTCTCCATTGTCACATGATCCTTCAGAAATCATTCTAATATGCTGATTTGCTGCTCAATAAATATTTATATCAAAAATATATTATATGAGCTGCTTAATTTTTTGTGGAAACCACAATAATTTTTTTCAGGATTTTTTTTATACATTTTGAAAATTCAAATAAATAGCATTTTTAAAAAAATTCTAACAAATATCTAACATTGTAACATTGTAAATGTATTCATATTGTTCATTTTTATCAATTCAGTGAATGAATCTTGTAATTCTAAAAAAAAAAAAAAGTCTTACAGACCCTGAACAGTATCATGGTTGTATCATAGCTGTTTTTACTGGCAGCAAATTTGCATGTAGGATGACCATAAGCATAGAAAATTAGATAAGCAACTCATGCATGATCAGCATAGGAATCGCCTCCTGTTCATTACTTGGAAAAGAATTAGCAACGTCTCTAATGTTTGATTGAGTGTCTTTAATTGTGTTCCAGGATTTCATAAACCTTATCATAAAGCTCTCCGCTGATACTACTAGTAGTAGATTTCAGCCCCCAAGCAGCCATTAGCGACTAATAACATGCACACACTGGCAAACACAGCTGCTTAATTGTACACGACCTGCTAACATCACCCACAATGGTTAGGAAGTACTTAACCGATACATTTCGTCCAATCAGTAACTCTCTAGTGCCTGGACACCCGAGCTTAGACCGAACTTAAATGCTTCACCTGCGATGTATAAGATTTAATGGCTCACTTTAACAAATCAAATTAGAAAAATGGTTGGAATTCATGATTTCGAGCATGTTTGCTTTTCTCAATGCACTATTTTGTGTTGTTTTTACTTTGGCTTCATAATTTGATTTTTTAAATAAGCGCCTTAGGCACTAGCAGACTTGTTCCAGTAGTTTTTCCCAGTGAGCATCAGAGCTGGCTGAAGGTTAGGTGCTGAGGTTTAATATGTTCTCAGCCAAAACTGCAGTTTTCTGTTATTAAAATTTCAAGCTTCATTGAAGTTCTTTGAACTTGTGTAGGTTCAGCGTGTATAAATGAACGAAAAGAAAAAAATCCAAACCGTTTAATGTAGACCACTGCCACACTTGCTGCTTACTCCTCTCTGTCTTTTCCT
Organism: Labeo calbasu; assembly: GCA_019740295.1. Taxonomy (NCBI): domain Eukaryota; kingdom Metazoa; phylum Chordata; class Actinopteri; order Cypriniformes; family Cyprinidae; genus Labeo; species Labeo calbasu. The sequence continues at coordinate 7,110 of JAHKKF010513545.1, forward strand.
GTCTCCTGGCATGTTCTGACCTTTCTCCCAAAAGACCAACAGTATGTGTGTGTGTGTTGGTGTATGTTTTTGAGTGTGGTTGATTGGGAAATTGAGATATTTACCGCATTCCATCTCCCTGCTGTAGCCATGACAACCACTCAGCGGGAAGAGCTGCCTGTCTCACGCAAAAACACACGCACGGACTGACTAACACACCCACATCCACACACACCGCTACCCCATAACCTGGACACAGAGAGTGGGAGAGAGATGTACATAGTTGACAGTAGCCTAAGGCCTCGAATGGTATTGATTACCTCTCACCGTTCAACTGTTATTTTCACAGCAGAATAACTACCACTGTGTCATCATAACTAGTGGTATACTTATTGTTGCATTATGCCCCTGTTAATGTTATTAACCGTTTCTATGGACACTTTAACAGATTGCTGCTGTTGTGGAAAGCTTTGGCAGCACTTTATCCAGTAGGTGAATTGGCAATGAAGCTTCCTTTAATTGAGGAGTGAGACAGAAGGAGAGTGAGAGAACGAAGGAAATTATCCTGGAGGGGATCGTTAAAGACTACTAATGTAAGTCCAGAACGAAGAGTCTCCACACAGACACATCCTGACCATTTCAGAGCTCAAAGTGTGGGGACAAAGTGGCAATGCACTGTGTAGAAAACAAGATGTGCAATGTAATGGAAGTTGTGACAGATCTGTTTGTTCGTAATGTGACGTACAGTGCCTTGCGAAAGGATTCATACCCCTTCATTTTTTTCCACGTTTTATATGTTGCTGCCTTATGTTGAACTGCTTTAAATACATTTTTTCCACATCAATCTACACTCCATACACCATAATGACAACGCAAAAGCAGATTTGTGACAACTTTGCAAATTTATCAAAAGTAAAAAACTGAAATAAGTACGTTGCGTAAGTATTCATACCCTTAATGCAGTATTTAGTTGAAGCAAGGCTTTTTGGTATGGTGCGACAGTATTTGTACATCTGCATTTGGCAATTACTTTGCAATCTTCACCTCTCGATCTTTGCCTGGTTGGATGGGGGCTGGAAGACATTTTCAAGTTTCTCCAGAAATGTTTGATTGGGTTCAAGACCAGGCTGAGGACATTCACAAAGTTATAAGTCTATAAGCTACTCTTGCTGTGTGCTTAGGGTCATTGTCCTGTTGGCAGGTGAACCTTCTGCCCAGTCTGAGGTTCTGAACGTTCTAGACTGGGTTTTCATTAAGGCTATTCCTATATTGTTGAGCTTTCCTTCTACTCTGACAGGTCCCTCAGTCCCTGATGCTGAAAAACAGCCCCACAGCATGAGGCTGCAACCAGCACACTTTACTGTTTGGATGCTACTTTGCAGAAGATGAGCAGTGCCTGCTTTCATCCAAACATGATGTTTGGTATTGAGGTTCATCAGACCAGAGAATCTTGTTTCTCACAGTCTGGGAGCTCTTTAGGTGCTTTGTTGCAAATACCAAGTGGGTTTTCATGTGTCTTAATTGAGGAGAGGATTGAGTTTGGCCACATTGCCGTAAAGACCAGATTGGGGGAGTGTTACTGCGATGTTTGTCCTTCTGTAGGTTTCTACCATCTGCATATATGATCATGGAGATCAACTAGAGTGGCCATCAGGTTCTTGGTCACCAGTCTAACCAAGGCTCTTCTCCATCAGTTGCTCAGTTTGGTCAGGAGGCCAGCTCTAGTCCTGGTTGTTTCAAACTTCTTCCATTATGGATAATGGAGGCTACATGCTTCTGTGAATCTTCAATGCAGCAGAATTTTTTCTGAACTCTTCCATGACACAGTCCTGTCTCTGAGCTCTACAGGCAGTTATTTTGACCACAGGGTTTGGTTTTTGCTCTGATATGCATTTTCAGCTGTTAGACCTTTTATTGAGAGGTGTGTGCTTTCCAAATCATACTCATTCAAATGAATTTGCCCCAGGTTACCTCCACTCTTAGTGTAGTAACTACAAGTCTACAAGTGATATGAGTGCTCCTGAGCTAAATTTCAAGTGTCTCAGAAAAGGGTATGAATACTTATGCAATTGTATCATTTCAGTTCTTTATTTATAATATATTTGCAAAGTTGTTACAAATCTGTTTTTTGCTTTTTCTTTATGGTGTATGGAGTGTAGACTGATGTGGAAAAAGTTATTTAAAGCAGTTTAACATAATAAAAATAACAAAACGTGAAAAAAATGAAGGGGAATGAATACTTTGCAAGGCACTGTACATTTGAGTAAAACAGGTTACTGAGAAAGCTGATTGTGACAAGCTTAATATACATATATATAAATTAAATTATTATTTCTTAAATTGAATAAAAAGTTAAATGCAAACTCATAATATGAACCAAACCTGCAATAATTAAATGTTAATTAACATGAATATCCATTATATATTTAATCCCATTTTATTAACCGAGGAAAAAGGGTCTTATCTAGCAAAATGGTTATTTTCATAAAAATTATACATTTTATATACTTTTTAATGTCAAAGGCTCGTCTTGTTTTGCTCTTCCCAACCTGTTTTTTTTCCGTTCATGACAGTTGGGGTATGTCGAAAAACATCTCATGTTCTCCCTCAACTTCAAAATCGTCCTATGTCACTGTTTGATCTTCTTTGGATGTTTACTTTGCAAAGACTGGGTCGGAACTTCTGCAGCAATGTAGGATTATTTTGAAATGATTTTTTAAGTTGAGGGAGAAAATACAATTGGAGTTTTTCGACATACCCTAACTGTCTTGAATCAGAATACACAGAGTTGAGGGAGAGCAAGACAAGACGAGCGTTTGAGATTAAAAAGTATTTAAATTGCATTTTTTTTTTAAATGAAAAGAACCGATTGTTTCGCTAAATAAGACCCTTCTTTCTCATCTGGGATCGTTTACAACCACATTTGGGATTGTTTGAAGCCGCATTTAAACTGCATTTTGGAAGTTCAAACTCTGGGCACCACAGAAGTCTATTATATGGAGAAAAATCCTGAAGTGTGTGACATTATCTGTAAATTGTTCTTCTGGAAGTGGACTTTTCCTTTAAGTAGCACGGGTATATTTGTAGCAATAGCTAAAAATACATTGTATGGGTCAAAATTATGGATTTTTCTTTTATGCCAAAAATCATTAGGATATTACGTAAAGATCATGTTCTATGAAGATACTTTGTGAATTTCCTGTCGTAAATATATCAAAACTGTTGATTAGTAATATGCATTGCTAAGAACTTCATTTAGACACTCACTTAAATCACTTAAAGGTGATTTTCTCAATATTTAGTTTTTTTTTTACCCTCAGATTCCAGATATTCAAATAGTTGTATCTTGCCCAAATATTGTCCTATCCTAACCATACATCGATAGAAAGCTTATTTATTCAGCGTTCAGAATTTTTATTATTTTTAAAAATTGACCAGTATGACTAGTTTTGTGGACCATTTGTGTTACATTTATAACTACTAAGGAGTGAACTCTCCTGCATCTTATCCTTCATGCAATCCAGAACAGCAGCAGCTGAAAGGTTTGTGTGAGCATGAATTTACATTTCCTTCAGTCTGAGGGAATGAAAGGGCTAAAAAAAAACACATGCAATTCCAGCCCTATTACTCTCCATAAAAGTAACTAAGTAACACAATTAGTTACTTTTTAGGGAGTAACACAATATTGTAATCTTCTTTCCCCAACACTGATGGCCAGGATTTTTCTTCTCCAAACTGTTTTTTTTTTTTCACTAATAGTGCAGGGTTGTTGGCCAGTTCGTGGCCTTGATATCTTGTTTTTGTTTAGTTTTTTCTCTATGTTATGTATTGAGCTTCATACATGTGCAGTTCAAAATCTTACCTTACTGAGCTCACCGCTGCTTTAAACACAAATTGCGATATCTACTGCTTCTACAGGGTCCGAGTAGACAGAGCTTTCCAAATGTTTCTAGATAAAAAAAGATAAGAAACAGAGATTTCACCCTTGAGTGAATGAGGGGATCTAAGGAACTCAACCCTGACAGAAAACCTCTGACAGAAATCTACAGCAGACGTTACCAACAGTCTCGCTCCGAATAAACGCACACCGATGGTTAGTTTCATCTATATAGTACTGCATGGGTTGGGAGTGATTACTAAAACATAAAACATAAAGCTGATATAAAATTGAAAGTAGTGAAAATAGCGCTTAGATGTGTGTGTGTGTGTGTGTGTGTGTGTGTATGTGCGGGGGGTGGGAGGGGTTGCAGAGCTCTGTCAGAACTTCTCTTCCGCAGGCTGTCATGATCAAAGAGCGGTTNCATGGGTTGGGAGTGATTACTAAAACATAAAACATAAAGCTGATATAAAATTGAAAGTAGTGAAAATAGCGCTTAGATGTGTGTGTGTGTGTGTGTGTATGTGCGGGGGGTGGGAGGGGTTGCAGAGCTCTGTCAGAACTTCTCTTCCGCAGGCTGTCATGATCAAAGAGCGGTTGGACCCCCTATCAGACTCACACCTCATGCTCACATATACACACAACTCAGCCAGCGGTTCACATCACACACACACACCGTGCTCAATTTACCCAGCCATCCATATCACAAGTATACACAGAGCTCTACACCTGCAATTACCTAAATAAATCACATCACAGTCACTAATTAAAGCGCGCAAGTGTGAGTGTGTTGTATAGATGCGTGCGGTTGTGTTCTCATTTACTGCTGGCACTGGTCTGGCTGCTGATTCAGTGGTTCTAAAACTGTGAGTAGATGCTTATTTCAGCTGTGTTTGTGTGTTTGTGTTTGAGCGAGTGTGTTTCAGGTGCCATGCGTGTCTGTTCCCTGGTGTGTGCGTGTATGTGTGCCCATGTGTGGCGGCTGTTCTTTGTTAGGTAAATCCCAGTTGATTATGCAGTTCATTGTGTGGTTGTGCTGGTGCGGCGTCCAGAGAGCTGAGCGTGGAATTCTGACGGGGAGCCTCGCTGCAGACCAGATGACTCTCATGATTTTTCCTGTCCCTCTTTTTGTTCCAACGGCCGACGCTGCTGTTCGCACAATCCCTCCGTCTAATCGCACATGCAGGTGTGCCCAACTTTCAGCTGCGAGAACTCAGGTAGTGTTTTCCACAACCACGCTCCTCTGCCTGGTAAACCGACAGATACCAAATTACTGATCAGCACTCTGTAAATATGGCTATTACAGAGGCTTGTCCTTCCCAGCAATTGCTTCCACTTGCATTTCTTTAGATTTGTTTGAATACTTACGAATGTTTCAAACACCTGCAGTCTTTGGCAGAATGATTTCGGGGGCATTCAAGCATGAAGCCTCTTAAACTATTCTCACTATTATCCTCAAAGAGATGCACAATTGTGTCTGGGCTCTTTTATCCTGCAGTCTTTATGGCAGAGTGTCTCTTGGGTGGATCAGTGTGTGATATTTCACATAGACATGTCACAGAGTTAAACAGTTTAAAAACAATTTAAAAGATAGTAGATGGTAGTGATAGTAGTATCTTGTAATTGTGATTTTACAATTTATATCTCACAATTTGTCTTGATTTCAAATTTCATGTTTTTAATGACCAGTCTTAATTTTTTACTCTGAGGCTGAAGTGAACTTACAGTTTCTTTACCAAATTAAATATTAATTACAAGATATACAGTCAGAAGTTTACATACAACTTGCAGAATCTGCAAAATATGAATTATTTTACCAAAACAAGAGGGATCATACAAAACGCATGTTATTTTTCTTTTTATCGCTGACCCAAATAAGAGATTTCACATATAGTCCACTAGAGAAAATAATAGTTTAATTTTTAAAAATTACCTTGTTAAAAAGTTTACATATACAGTGTTGTTACCTGAATGATCCACAGCTGTGTTTTTTTGTTTAGTTATAGTTGTTCATGAGTCCCTTGTTTTGTTCTGAACAGTTAAACTGCTCGCTATTTTTCAGAAAAGTCCTTCAGGTCACACGAATTCTTTGGTTTTTTAGCATTTTTGTGTATTTGTTTCCCAAAAGACAAAAGTTAAATTGACCCTCATTTTCAAATTCCAAAAGTTTTCGCCCCCCCCCAGCTCATAATGCGTTGTGGTTCCTTCTGGAGCATCAGTGAGCGTTTGAACCTTCTGTAATAGTTACATATGAGTCCCTCAGTTGTCCTCAGTGTGAAAAGATGGATTGAAAAATCATACAGTCATCAAGTTCAAATATACAAAAATGCTTGTGGGACCTGAGGGACTTTTCTGAAGAACAGCGGTATTAAGAATAATATTAAGAACTATTATTTTCTCTTGTGGACTATATGTAAATGTCTTTTATGTGAAATATCTTATTGAGGTCAGTACTAAATACAAAGTAACATGCATTTTGTATGATCCCTCTTACTTTGGCAAAATAATTAACATTTTGCAGATTCTGCAAGTGTAAGCTTTTGACCTCAACTGTACATCAACTTAATTAAAATAATCGTAGTATTAAGATTTGTTGTGAGCTTTACTGGCATTATGATAAAAAGAAATCGCATTTATCCACATTACAGGACTTTTTGATTTGCGAATAATAATAAATGACTGTGATAATAATAAATGATTAAATGAATTTGTGTAAAACACACATTAGACCAACAGTATTCGGCCAAACGCTGATCCAACTAGACTAACAGAGATTTCTCTTACCCCAAAATGAAAATTGTAATAATTTACTCACTCCAGACCTGTATGACTTTCTTTTTTCTGAGGAACATAAAAGAAGATATTCTGAGAATTTTTGGTCACAAAGACTTCTTCAAAATCTCTATTTTTTTTTTTGATCCGCAGAAGAAAGAAAGTCATACAGGTTTGGAATGACATGAAAGGTGAGAATAACAGAATTTTTCAGTAAATTGTCCCTTTACAGATGTTTGTACATTACAAGATGCTTTCTTCTTCAGAGGCACAAATTGCAGAGTTTACTCAAACAGCTTATAAATAGCTGTTATTTAAAAAAGGTGGTGCTACTTGATCATTTATTGAACAATTAGTTGAATTAGATTAGTTCTTTAGCATTCTGATAAAATTCTTAATGTTAGGAAGACGCATGCTCCCTCTCTTCTTCTTCTTTTACTTTTTTCTTTCTTTTTTTGCCCCTTAAGACCACTCACTTCAAAAAAGCATCAGGTTTATCCCAATTGGCAGTGGAGTACGAGGCAGCCTCTTCCTGCCCCTGTGCCAACATAATTATTTTTTTCTGCAGGCACAATGCAAAACAACAAAAACAACAGCGGATGGAAGAAGAGTGACATCATTTGACATTTGCCTCGAATGGCTAAGCTACTATCGCCTGAAGAAAAGCAACCCTCTGCCTCCAAAAAACGCCTTCGACCCCATCTCTCCCTCCCTCTCTGCTCCACAGTGATGTGGCCCGCTCAGCTCGGGGGAGACAGCAGTGGAGGGGCAAGGGGAGAGAGGGCGCGAGGAAACGCGGTGGAATGTGCTGGAGAAGAGAAGGGGGGCAGTGAACCCTCCAAATGGCTGTGGAAGGGTTTTTTACCCCCCTTCTTCTTCTTCTCTCAGTAGACACTTGGAGCTGTCTTTTGTCTCAAGGGTCTGAGTCTACAGTGTGTTGTTAGGACAACCAACAGGAACGGACGCCTGACAAAGTACAAAAAGGAGAACCACACACACAGAGAGAGAGAGGGAGAGACAGAGCAAGTGCAGGATGTCCTGGTGAGGTGTTCATTAGAATGAAGGAGCGAGGTGAAGGAGCCACACATACATACATACACGCATATTTTATGGCTCTCCCACTCCCAATGCCTCTCCTGTACTGTTAGAGGCAGAAAGAAACTGCTTTCTGGCGGTATTTGAAAAGAGGGTTAAAAAAGGCCCTATTCAGCGGCCGCAGCCCTTTATTAACACGCGCGCTTCTGTAACAGATGAGGGGGGAAAAATCCCCCGCGCGCACGGAGGTTGGTCTCGTGCTCAGGTATGATGTCCTTTCTGTTCTCGCTGCTCGCCTGCCATTGGTCGCCCCGGCTCCGGGGGAGGGGGCCTGTCCGCTCCCCCACCCCTCCTCGCGGCGGCCCCCTCGCCTCTGTCTGCGCGAGAGTGAATGGAGGAGCGCACAGCTGCACAACGCTGCTCAAACTCTGAGCGGCCCGACCGGCTGACTGACTGACTGACGCTGCTGTGCCCCGTGAAAGCGGCACTCTGATTGGGCGAGGCCACATCCACCTGCTGGCTCACAGTCGCTACTACCGACACCTATTCATGATCATCCGAACTGAGGCGCTGGAGCTGGAAACACGGGCTTTGGGCTCGGGATGACGTGTTCCGAGCCATGCTTTGGAATGAGGAATGCCGTTCCGCTAACTTTTCACCTCAGCCGCTTCCATGTCCTCTGGAGTCTGGAGGAGCAGCCGGACAGACACTTTCACCGTTCATCATCTCTCTCCTGTCAGACTGCTGCGCCATGGCTTCTCTCATCCGGTCACTGATATTATCGATCAAGGGCTCCTCTGTCTATCTCTGTCTGACTCACTTATCTCTTACAGGGCAAACTGGAGAAAAATGAGGCGACGTCAAACTGTTAAAACAGAAAAGCAGGTACTAGTATGGCACGCAATTTTAACATTTATGCCGTAAAATTCGTATTCGTACGATTAGTAGTTATTGCTAATACATATGTTTTTAATTATTAGGAATTATTCTAATAGTAAGTAAGATACTGTATTATATTGCATTTGATCAATAGCACTATTGATTCAATAGGTTCAACTGGTATATATTCCAATACTGATTCTAATCTATTAAACTAGTCACTAGTAATTATTCTTTTTGTATTCATCACAGTCCCGAGTGACATGTACTATTCAATTGTCATTGGTAACAAATAACACACTTTTTAGTAATTGAAACCTAAGGAGATTTGTGGTTCAGATATCAGCAGGTTTTTTTCTTACGTTAACGTTAGAATGTATTTTCAATTGATGATGGTACTGATTCCAGTTTTACTAGTTTTACCTATTCATTATGTACTACTAGTTATTTTTTTAGTTACTAGTAACTAGCCAGCTTGACTAGAACCTATACTAGTACCTACGAGACTTTTAAATCTTGCTAGTAATATTTTAACTGCAATATTAGTATTACATTTAAAGTGAATTAGTTTTAATAGTAGTCTAATATTTGCACTATTTATAATTGTGAAATAAAAAGCGATTGTAACTAGTGAGCTATCATGAATAAATGTTAATCCAGCTTGCCATAGTAGCCTACCAGTGTGTAGTGAACAGAAATGTTGCAGGAATGTCACACGGACGTTTCCAGTCGTTTCATCATCATGCGTTGGTCATTCTAATGTCATGTATGACATGGTGACGATTTGCGCTGCTAGTTTTTACGCACCGAACTGCACGTCAGCAGCCGAAGAACACAGCTCGACCTTCATCGCGATTTATAGTTTTGCTTGTGTAGGCTACTATGCGTTGTATTTGGTCTATTTTACAAGTTTTTGTATTTTTTTTTTCAATGCAGAGTGGCTTGTCGGTTTGTAGCCTACTCCTCCTGTTGCGCGTTTAGGTTGGAGAGAAAAGACTCAGTCTCCAGCGTTTTCCCGTTTTACTCTCAGACATCGCAATGGCTGGACAACAGGTGCATGCGCTGGGGATCCGTGTTATAAGCAATGTATCGACTGTTGCTATCAACCTCAAAATGCATCGGTCTGGCTACAATAATGGAAATGTTCATCATTTCTTTAACAAAAGCTGCGGTTTCTTCTCACACTTTTGAAACCTAGCGCTATTTTTTTTTAAAGTTTAGGGATATGACGTTATTTTTGTCGATGTTGTATCGGAAAGATTGTCCTGTAATGGTCACAACGGTAGTGGTGACGACTATTGCAGTGCGATATAAGAGCACGGCAGACTTGTAATGCCATACTCGCCCAGTGGAGGTCGCGCTACACTATAAAACTGAGAAAATGCGTTTGCTGTGAATAGGCCAAAAATAAGATTAGGCAGTTTTATTGTGTGTAAATGCTTGAAAGACAACTCGCTCGTTGCTCTTTGCCCCGTATGGCTTTTTATTCCTATCTGAGAATGCTCAGGACTCATATAGGGATGGAAGCCATGCAGGGCTGGGGGACTGTGTCGTCATGGAGACTTGGTGCCCACAGCGCACTTTATATGCCAGTCATGTGACACGCATACACCTGTCCTGGCATCGGTTCCGGGCACAGATGCCCATTGAGCCTGGCTGGCTGCAGGGAGAATATCTGATTCTGCTCTGCCAATCAAATCCACAGACGGTTCTCTGAAGTCTCACTCGCACACACACACACACTGGCTGGACATCTGCTGCAAAGTGACGCTAAAACAGCTGTTCATTTGCATCAGCACCACCAGGTACACACACATAGGCGTACACACACACAAAGTCAGGCCCAAATGTTAATGAACTTGACTGAATGAGGTTAATGTCCTTTATAATACAAACTGCAGTGATTTGGAATATAATAAACACAATATAGCACAGACTTCTTGTTTGTGCTATAAATGACAAGCTAGTATCACAAAACATCATTAATACGATCATATGTATGATGTCTATATATTTGAAACAGCCCACGCTGTTTATCTGTGTCCCCTAATGTGTTCATCATGGCTCAGATCTTAACAAACCTAACGAGAAACCTTCAAATAATAAAAGAATAACTGTACAGTTGTCTGTGTGTTCATTTATTAATCCATATAACATAAAATGTGCTGTCAAATGATTAATCGCGATTAATCGCATCCAGAATAAAAGTTTTTGGTTGCATAATATAGGCTATGTGTGTGTACTGTGTAAATTTATTGCATATATTAATACGCACACATGCATGTATATATTTAAGGAAAATATGTTTATATATTAAATATATTTATATATAATATAAATTACATGAATATAAATATATACATGTGAATACAAGTAAATATTTTGAAAATACATAATGAATGCGTGTGTATTTATATATATACGTAATAAATATGCAAAGTACACTTACATATATTATGTAAACCAAAACTTTTATTTTGGATGCAATTAATCGTGATTAATCACTTGACAGCACAATAAAACAAAAAAAAAAACCCATCATGAAATCAAAAGAAAATATTTATTTTAAGAAAATTGGTCCATTTAAAAACCATTAGGAATTTTTTGACATTATTTTATAATAACAGACACTTCCCCCCAAAATGTCTACTGTAATGTGTCTAGATGTTATACTTCAAGTTCTATTTGTAATTTCCATTCTCAAAAGTGCTATATTCTTATTATAGTGCAGTAACCTTTTTAATTAAAATTAGCATAACATAAAGGTAGTGCAACAAACTAACAACTATTATTTTGCACATTACAGTACATGATAATGAGTTGTTTTGCATTTGACAGATAGTATTATCCACTTATACACATGTATTAACCAAATATTAGTAATCAAGCTAATCATAGTTACAGTAGTAAAAATTACCATATTTATCCGAACCATCCACCTTTTTCTTCCCGTAAGAGTGGCCGCTGCCAGTTGTAAATGTTATGGGTATGGCTTCCGGTCTCATACACGTCCAGCTATTTTTAGCTTTACAAAACAACTCGTTTTACTGTTCGATATTGCAAATAGGTGTGCCTTACCATATTATTTTAATGTATTATCTTAATTATGAACACATTGGTTTGTAGAGCCAACAGTTTCACCGTTTACTCCATGCTGTTATTCTTCTCGCTACTTCCATACATATCTATGCTTGCTTAGGTGGATTGTGGTAGTCAGAGCTATATATATATTATCGTCACCAACCGAAATGTTATGTTAATACTATACAGTAAAAAAGCTTGTGCGACAACGCCTCCTAGCGTTTAAATAATCACATTACCCAGAATACTACTCATTCTTTAGCAGAGGCGGATGTGACGTATACGGATCCCCTGCAACCAAAGTGCATGCTTTTCAGTGTTATGAAAGGTGGGAGGTGATTTTGTTGGGTAACAGTGATCTTTAGGTTACATTACATAAGTTGACGTGTAATGCAAGTCTTTCTGTTTCTCTGAATACACCAGAGTTCATTTATCCTGAAACTATCGGCGATCTCTCAGCAGCAGCAGAATGGCAAAGAGAAAAGAGACACAGCAGAAAACGGACACAAAGAAGCCGAAGCAGATTGCAAAGAACAAACCGGCATCCAAAACACAAAAAAACAAAGGTATCTGTGCTGCATAAAATACAGCTTGTCTGGCTGATGCTCAAACCTAGAATCAAAACTAGTCGCTGAGTTAAAATGCAGCTGAACAGTTAAATGAATGAATTGTAATAGTGAATGTAGTGCACGGTTGATGCAGACAGCTGCGGTGTGCAGGTGTTAAGTAACTCTCGCTTGAGTTCTCTTGTGTAGTTTGTTATTAACTGGTGCACTTTAAATGAAAACAGCCCCTCTTGTCAGTTCATTGTTTGTGTCATGATTGTATGACATGATTGTGGGCGTGTCAAGCGTACATATTTGGGATCAAAATATGATACCCTGGACCACAATATTTTGATTTTTTTGCACCCTCAGATTCCAGATTTTCAAATAGTTCCTAACAAACTATACATAAACGGAAAGCTTATTTATTCAGCTTTCAGATGATGTGTATATCTCAATTTTGAAAAATTGACGCTTATTTTGTGGTCCAGGGTCACATATATACTGTGTATATATAGCAGTGTTATTTTAGTATCATATACTATTGGTATTTTTATATATACATTTTCATTGTAACTTTAAATAAATATTAAGAATTTTATTGTGTCGTTTTAAGTAGTTGTTCATACAAAAGTATGTCATTTTATTAAGTTTTTTTAGTTTCTGTTTTAGTTATTTTAGCACATCAAGTTAAACTAAATTAATATGAGAAATGTTGCATTTTTTTTGTTGTTATTTCAGTCCATGTTTATATTATTTCAAGTAATGAAAATGTTTTGTTTAATGGTTTTAGTTTTAGTTAATTATAATACTGATGCAAATGAGATAAATATTAAATAAACTGCTGCTGAAAAGTTTGGGACCAGTAAGATTTGTAATGTTTTTTAAAGAAGTCTTTTCAGCTCACCAGGGCTGCGTTTATTTGGTTAAAAATACAGAAAAAAATAGTAATATTCTGAAATATTATTGCAATTTAAAATTAGTGTTCTGTTTGAATATACTTTAAAATAGAATTTATTCCTGTGATGAAAAGCTGAATTTTCAGCATAATTACCCCAGTCTTCAGTGTCTGTGATACTTTTTTCAGGATTCTTTGTTGAATAAAACATTATAAAGAACAGCATTTATTTAAAATAAATATTTTAAAAAATCTTTTCCAACAATATACACTACTGTTCAAAGTTTTTTTTCTTTCATTATTTGAAAGAAATTAATACTTTTATTCACCAAGGATGTGTTAAATTGATAAAAAGTGATAGTAAATACTTATATTGTTAGAAATTTTTAACTTTTTGTTTATCAAAGAATCCTGAAAAAAGTATCACAGGTTCCAGAAAAATATTAAGCAGCACAACTGTTTCCAACATTGATAATAAATCAGCATATTAGAATGATTTCTGAAGAGAAATAGCTGATGAAAATTCAGCTTTACATCACAGAAATAAATTATATTTTAAAGTATATTAAAATAGAAAACTCTTATTTTAAATTGCAATAACATATAATAATAATCTTTCAGAATATTACTTTTTATGTATTTTTGATTAAGTAAATAGACCTTTGATGAGCATAAGAGACAATTTAGCATATATAATATTTTATAACATATATACACTGCCCTCCAAAAGTTTGGAAACACCCTAGAAAAGTGGGAGTTTGGACAATATTGGCATGAATCCTTTTTAATTTGTGATAATTTTGCACTGAGAAGGGACAACACCAACTACGAAAACATATTTTATTACATAAACAGTATATACATAGAAAAATGTAAATTTTAGATTTATCAAAATATCCACCGTTAGCAGCTATTACAGCTCTGCATAATCTGGGCCTAAATTCATTGCATTCTAAACTTAATTGGCAATCAATTGTTGCAGCTATTAAGGTGTACTGACCCAAAAATCATTAAAAACTTGGGCCAAGTTTAAAGGAGTAACCAGGCATCCCAGCTATTGCCATTATTATGTAATCAAAATAATGTCAAGTTATGTTAATGTATTTGCACCAAAAATGATAAGGATTTATGCTGATATCGTCCAAAACCACACTTTGCCTGGGGTGTTTCCAAACTTTTGGAGGGCAGTGTATGTTACTGATGCTATTCAATGTTTATGTTAATTATTTGTAAGTAAAAAGTGCCAGCACGATGCAACATGTATAAATTTTTCTTGGCATTGCAGAGAAGGCCATATAGAGATTTATTTTATACTGTTGAAAACTGTCAATTAAATAAAACAATGTTGTTAATTTTAATAATGAAAGAGTAATAATTCTGTATAAATGAATGATCTGCTATCATCATGGCCTGTTTGTTTGTTTTAGAAAATAGTAAAGTGGACAAAAACAACCGCAAAAACTCCAAGGTAGCATCTCGTGCGTCCAGAAAGGTCAAAGATTCCTGTGATGAGAGAACGAGCAAATACTTCCAGGAAAGTGAAGTTAAGACTGAAGAGCCAGAGGACATGAGTGACCACAGTGAGGAGATGAGCCCCAAGCTCATAGAGCACTCATCACCATCAAAACAAGTCAAAGAAGACGAGGAAGAGAGTGAAAATGAAGAGGACTGGGAGGAAGTGGAAGGTACATAGTGTTTTTTTGTGAATCAGACATGTTTAGATTCAGTATCACAAGTGAGTAACTGTCATCTATGCTCTCATGTTTTTCACCACTTATGCACACTGACAGTACCCTGTTTTGAACTGTGTGCTTTCTCAGAAATGGCCGAACCGCTGGGTCCTGTGGACTCGGCTGAACTAGCAGTTGTGTCAAAACCTGTGGAGATTGAGATCGAGACTCCAGACATGGCTCGCAAGAGGCAGAGGAAGTGAGTGTTTGTGATAGAGAGTTTAACGAAGGGCAGATTGCCAAGTGATGAAATTCTTTAGTGCGGTAAATGCCCACAAGATAGTTGCAGTCGCGTTCATAAGAGGAGCAGTGATGGTCAGACAGATAACGAGGAAAATCGTAACACCATGACAACTGTTTCCAGGGAGAAAAGGAAAGCAGAGTTTGAAACTTACCTGCGTCGAATGATGAAACGATTTAACAAGGACGTGTTGGTGGATACCCACAAGGTATGTGTGTGTGTGTGTGTGTGTGTGTGT
>JAHKKF010513547.1:0-27121 GCA_019740295.1 Labeo calbasu
TTCAAGATCCGACATGTACTTTTCATCCCAGTATGGAAACTCCCGTCGGATGACGACCATGATGTTTGGTCCGTATTCAGAGAAATACGCCTTCTCGTTATCGTAGTATTTCACCACGTACGAATCGTCAGCTGCTAAATTGCGAAGATCGATTCCTTCTTGAATTTGGAAGCACCCGTAAATGCTAATAATCAAATAGATGCAGTACAACACGATCACAAAAACCTTCGTCCACGATTTCGTCAGAAACGGGCCGTAGTATTTTTTAAAGAAGTGATTCATTGGTTGCACCTCCTCTGTGCCAGTATGGGGGTCGTACGCACCTCCAACGCAGCATAATTCGTACCACTTTGACTGACCCACTGGACACTCCTCCGGTACTTCCTTGCAGGTCAGCCAATGCTTGTTGCTGTTCTCTCGCCGTCCGTTGAGAACGAGGAACGCGCCGAAAAATGTGATGCTGTAGATATAGCAGAAAAGGATGGAGGTGCTGGTGTATAGGCAGAAGGAGCGGACCGAGCGGAAGGGCGTCATGAGGCCGATGTAGAAAGCAAGGACGTCTGTCAGCGTGGTGATGGTGATGGAAATGGCCGCTTCTTTGTACGTATTAGACAGGCGAGTCTCCACTCGATCGTGAACGCTCGTCTGCTGCCAGCAGGAAATGAGGATAAACATGTCGTCCACTCCGATCCCTATTTAAAACAAATAAAAAAATCACTGTTTAATCGGTTAACATGCATTAACTGTACAGAGATGATTTTATACAGTTGAGGTCACAAAGTTCACCTTGCAGAATCTGCAAAATGTTTATTATTTGACCAAAATAAGAGGGATCATACAAAATGCATGTTATTTTTTTATTTCGTACTGAGCTGAATAAGATATTTCACATAAAAGATGTTTACAAATAGTCCACAAGAAAAAATAATAGTTGAATTTATAAAAATGACCCGTTTAAAAGTTTACATACACTTGATTCTTAATACCGTGTTGTTACCTAAATGACCCACAGTTGTGTTTTTTTGTTTATGAGTCCCTTGTTTGTCATGAACAGTTAAACTGCCTGCTGTTCTTAAGAAAAATCCTTTGGTTTTTCAGCATTTTTGTGTATTTGAACCCTTTCCAACAATGACTGCATAAATTTGAAATCCATCTTTTCACACTGAGGGACTCATATGCAACTATTACAAAAGGTTTAACTGCTCACTGATGCTAAAGAAGGAAAACGATGCATTAAGAGCCGGGGGTGAAAACTTTTGAACAGAAAGAAGATACTTACATGTTTCCCAAGAGACAAAATAAGTTCAATTTTCCCTGATCTTCAAATTCAAAAAGTTTTCCCCCCTCCGACTCCTAATGCTTCGCTTTCATAGTAATAGTTGCATATGAGTCCTTCAGTTGTCCTTAGTGTGAAAATATGGACCTCAAAATCACACAGTCATTGTTGGAAAGGGTTCAAATACACAAAAATGCTGAAAATCCAAAGAATTTGTGGAACCTGAAGGATTTTTCTGAAGAACAAGGGCCAGTTTAAAACAAGGGACTGATGAACAACTATCACCAAACAAGAAACACAGCACAGTATTAAGAATAAAGCTTAGGTAAAATGTTTAAACAGGGTAATTGTTATAAATTCAACTATTATTGGACTATATGTAGACGCCTTTTATGTGAAAAATCTTATTCAGGTCAGTACTAAAATGCATTTTGTATCATCCCTCTTATTTTGGTAAAATAATTAAAATTCTGCAAGGTGTATATAAACTTTTGACCTTAACTGTAGTTATATTTTACCTAATATCAGGAATGGAGAATTAGCAACTGTCATGACAAATGGGACACCAATGTGTAACATCATCCCAAATGAGGACAGAACAGCCAGTCCAGCAGAAAACACCCCAAATGCAGCAACCCATACTTTGTTTCTAACACAGTCAAACCTGAAAAAAGACAAAATAGATATTGTTAAAAGTACTATCTTTCAGTTTTCAGTGTTTTTAGTATCTTTCAATTATTCTGAATGCAGCTGGGAATTTGAGGGTTAAACGAATAATTTCTGTTTCCTATACAGAAACCTTAACGTGAAAAATGAACGTTGAAAGACTAGGATGAGAAGACGCAGTACGGACTCAAAAGGTGAATTAATCACTTCTGTTTTGCATAATATATCTTTGGGTGTATTAAACAATTTACAAATTTGGAATATAATTAAAGATTGCATATGTGGACATTGTTTTTTTTTTAAAAAAAACTACATTTTAATTTAAATCTTCTCAAATTATTTAAGATTTGTTCATTTTGCTGAGCAAGATTTGAAGATCCAATCAAATGATCTAGCTTTCCCATCACTGCTCAAACATTTCTTTAAACTTTTAAAACAATTAAAATATTGCCTAGACAAAAAAAAAAAAGTGCCTAACTTTTTGAGTTAACATACCTCAAACAAGAGAGAATAGAGAATGCAATGGCAATGACGTATGTGATAGAGAAGAGAGGAATCACATCCTTTGTATTCGCCTCAAATTCCACCTGCCTTGACAAAGATGTGGAATGGGTCACCTGAGGGTGCAAATAATATTGACATCATTTCAGATTTAGCTCATAAGAATAGTTACAAGAACATTTCTTATTGTAATTAAACTAATTTTAAACAACAGCTTCAGTATGAAAATGATAAATAAAATAAACACCAATATTGCCCAGGAAATAGAAATTATAATTCATTTAGCTAATGTTGATCAATGGGGGGCATGTTGTCACAATGAAAATCTGCCAGTAAATAGCCTACTACAGGACATATAATGTGTGCTTTTTATTTTTTTGTATATTTTAAACATACTTTGTTGAATTAAAAAGTAAAATGATAAAATAACAACATTTAAATATGCCACAACCCACCCCAACATGACGTTTTGTAAAGAAGAAGAAGAAAAGATAGACCCTATAGTACATACTAAGGTCACTTGTAAAACCAAAACATCATTTTAAACCATTAATTTGAAAATTACACTAAAAAAAGCTAACTTTTGACTCAAAACGTTATATACAGTAGGCCTAGGGACCTTAATTGTGACAACAAGCCCCTTTGTCATCAATAAAGTGCTCAAGCAGTACATAAATAAGACCTACCTTAATGAAATTTAGTGATAAATTGGAGGGAAAAACTTTAAGGAATTCATTCAGCCATAAATCTGTTCTGGAGCGATTATCCTCCTTCAGAAAATAAAACAGGCGCACAGCTTTTGCACTTTTAATAACAGAAGAGTTTATATTCACTCCACCAACCGAATATCCCAAGAAGATGTACGAGAATCCAAAACGGAAGAAGGGAAAAGTAAGTTCGGTCGTTTCTAAATTATCCCCATAATATTTGTGAATATCCAGTATCTTATTAGGTATGCATTTCTTGTATCGTCTTGCGCAAAGTCCCTCAAAAGTGAGCACCTCGTGACCCATGGACACATTTAACTCCTTCACCTTTCTGTCCAAAGTGACTATCTCCTGAAAGGCAGCGTCTGTGAGGATGTTGGAGGATCTTGATACCGCGATGAAGGACGCGTAAACGCCATCCGTGTAGAGTCTTTGATTGGAGAACACCGAGTCGTTCTGCGGGAAGTTTTGCTGCACGAACTGCCTCTCCAGCTTGGCAGGACCGTTTACAGGTGTGAACTGATCCTCGATGTCATTGGCCTCACGATCTTCTAAGAAATAAAACCCACTGCCCAACACCGCGGAGATGATCAGAGGAGAGATGAAGAACCACCACGGGTAAGTTCCCACAAAACGGCCGAACTTCTGGAAGCAGATGGAGATCGGCTTCTCCACGCAGTCTGTGGTGCATCCAGCCATGTTCACCGGCATTTTGGAAAGATTAAAAAAAGTTCAGAGGGGGGAAGCTGTGCTAAATGAATTAGATTAATGAAAATCTCACGTTCTCTCTTTAAACTAGCGTTATAAAAAGTTTAAACTAGTTATACAAACTAGTTAAACGTTGATTTAGAAGGAGCTTCATAATGCATGCAGGGTATTTGGATATCCTGACGCATTTTTGCGTGGAAATCTACAGGGAACAAGCCGAGAGCGACCACTCACGGGCACATACAGCAAATTATGTTTAGACTGACAAAATAACCACAAACGAAAATTACTCCTAGTCTTTCTGTATAAAGAAAAGTATGCTTTAATTAAGCCTGATGCACGAATTATTGAGCTAATTTTTAGCATGTTACAACAATATTGTGTATTACCCTTGGATAATAGACAATATTTTCACAGTAAAACAGTCAAAGTAAAGCTGAAGTCACAGTAAACGTCACATTAAAAAGGCCACCGTATTTTATTTATTTTTGCATTATTTACTGGTGTTTTTGAATTTGAAAAAAAAGAAGTCTCTTCTGCTCACTACAATAATTGATCGAAAGTAGAGAAAAAACAGTAAAAATATTTTTAATATTTCAAATAACTGTTTTCTATTTTAATATATTTTAAAATATAATTTATTCCTGTGATCAAAGCTACATTTTGAGCATCATTACTCCAGTCTTCAGTGTCACATGATCCTTGAGAAATCATACTAATATGATCATTTGCTGTTCAAGAAACATTTATTATTATCAATATTTAAAACAGCCGTAATTTTTTTCAGAATTCTATCTGAAGTAAAAAGTTTTTGTTACATTATACACTACCATTCAAAAACTCAGTATAAAAAAGTCAGTATATATAATTTTTTTTTTTGCAAAAGAATTATAGAAATGAATATATTATTTTGCAAGATTGTTTTAAACTGATCAAAAGCACTGGTAAAGACAGTTACAAAAGATTTCTATTTCAGATAAATTATGTTCTTTTAAACTTTCTATTCATCAAAGAAACCTGAAAAAAATCTACTCCCCATAATAATAATTAATGTTTTTTGAGTGGCAAATCAACATATAAGAATGATTTCTGAAGGATCATGTGACACTGAAGACTGGAGTAATGATGCTAAAAATTCAACATCAAATCACAGGAATAAATTACATTTTAAAATATATTCAAATATAAAATGGTTGTTTTAAATAATAAATATTATTATATTTAAATAATTATTCAGTTAAGTATTTAATCAATACATATTAATATAAATGAATATTGATCTAGCATTTTATAGCCAAATGAAATGACATTTGTTAAAGTTATTGTTTTAGTATTCTCATAACTTTTATTAATCAGTCACATGATCTGATCTGTATTTTTTAAAAACTTCATTTGCTGGTTTAATGAGTAAATGCATGTTTGTTTATAACCCACACAAGTAATTTATATATTTGAAAGTTGCCAGCAATTACTTATAATCAGTCAGTAATCAAAAACAATTGTGCTGTACACGGCTAAGTTGACTTTATATGTTCTGCAGAAAAATTTATTAGTTTCTTTAAATCTTTAAATCACCACAGATTGTTTTCTAAACAACTAGACTATTAAAATTTTCCATTTCTTGAATGAATCAAAAAATTAGGATTTTTCTATGGCATCAGACCATAAAATCTTTTTGGTTCTGATTGAAACCTTTATTTTTTTTTAGAAGTGAATGAATAACAAGCTAGCGTCCCTGAAAATAATAAACTACAGCTTAAATTCTATATGTTATAAAAATGGAAACAGGACTTACGTCGTGATTTCTGCTTATTTTGCTCCATCGGGACAGAGAGATGTGAGGAGAGAATGACATGCAAGTTCATTACTGAACACAAGGCTCCATTCATGCTTTTCAATTACTTCTGTGGTTAATTACCCCAACAAAAATGGCTTCAACTCTCATAGAGTTTGTGATTTGCCAATAGGAGATAATTGAGGGCCTCAAATTATTACCACACAACTGATACTGCTCTTACATTTTACATTATGAAAGAGTAGCCTACTTGGAACATGTCCAAAAACATCCCTGTCATTTCTGAATTTAACAGCACATTTAGTTTTTATTCTGAGGCAATTTCTGTTGTCCACTAGATGGGGCTAGTGACCTTTTTTGTATGTTTTCCTGCATCACACCATATTTGGCAATGAGTTGTTGTCATGGTGACAGGTCACAAGGAGAGAAAAGCTGCAGTTGAAGGTCGTCATGGCGACTGGGTCAGGGGAAGCAGAACTGCCATTTGTGGTTGTCATGGTGATCGGGTCAAAAGAGGGAGGCAGAGCTGATTAGAGGTTGTCATGGTGACTGGGTCAGGGTGAGAGCAGAGATGAGAGATTGTCATGGCGACCGAGACTGAGAGAGAGCAGAGATGAGTTGCAGTGCTGGCATCTTTTCATGTTTTTTATTGTATTGGATCGTATTGTATTTAACTACTTATTTCCAATTTATTGTACATGTACCTTCATGTTTCCAATAAAGTCCCTTTTTCCTTAAATTTGAAATATATTTAGGAATAAATTAAATAATCTTAAAAAAAACAGCCTTATTGAATATTCCATTTTTTTTTTTTCCAGATTATTTTTCTTTTCCTTTGGACAAACACTATGTAAAGTGCAATATATTATATATATATATATATATATATATATATATATATATATAAAATGGAAAAAAACAATATATTATATTTATTTTGTTTATTTTATATTTTTTATATTTATTACATTTNATTGAATATTCCATTTTTTTTTTTTCCAGATTATTTTTCTTTTCCTTTGGACAAACACTATGTAAAGTGCAATATATTATATTATATATATATATATATATATATATATATATAAAATGGAAAAAAACAATATATTATATTTATTTTGTTTATTTTATATTTTTTATATTTATTACATTTTTCGAAACATTTTTCCTTGGATCATACAAAACTCAAAATTAAAGCCAAGATAGAAAAATGTAAATGTGTTCAAAAATATTCACATATATTTTTTCAACCGCCTGATTCTGGCATTTACACCATAAATATGTACCTGTATTATATGGAAAGTTAATGGACTTAAGCAACCTAAGACCAAAATACAAAATATATGTTTGAATTTCACATCATGTATAAAAGTCATAAATAAAGCCATTATATTTTGTTATATTTAGTGATCTTTTATTATTGTATCATATTGTTTTTTACATTACTTGACTGTTAATTTCAAATTTATTTTACATGTATCTTCTTGTTTCCAATGATGATCACATTCTCCTTAAATTTGAAATAAATTGAATAATCTTAAATATATATATATATATATATATATATATATATATATACATGCACACACACATATATATAAACAAATATATGTTACAATATTAATTAGTTCTTGTTTATTTTTAATTCCCTTCTCCTTAGGTCATACAAAACTCAAAATTAAAACCACAATACAAAAATGTAAATGTATTCAAAAAAACTCACATATACTCATAGTGCAATTTCTTCCAACTGCCTGATTCTGGCATTTACATCTTACATCATTTAGTGCATAAATACGTACCTGTGTTATATAGAAACTTAACTGACTTAAGCAACCTGAGACCAGAATCTACAAAATTTATGTTTAAATTTCACATCTTGTATAAAAGCCTATCATATCTGGTTATACTTAGTGATCTTTTATGCTAGTGTGTTTAATATTAACTATTAGTATTTCTGTATTTTGACAGTGGATGGGCCAATCTCAGTCAGACTGCAGTAAAACTTCATTAGGAGTCATCAGGAAGTTCAGGATGTGTTTTCACTCCCATGTGACGCTGAGCATCTTACAGCTGAGTTCCCAGAGGCGCTGGGCCATCTCATCATCCATTGCAGCCTGGGAGCATTTTGCAGGTGCGCAGTCACTGTGTGGACAAATTCAAACATGGCTGAACTGTTGCAGATTGTGTTATGAAACACCATGACATCATACACAGAAGTTTATCAGCAGTAACTGAATGCTGTATGATAATAATATGCAACTGAAAGACAACAGAGCATGACCTATTGGACCTGAGTATATTTATGGTGTACTTTGTGTAGATAGAGACTGGATCAACGGAACTGACACGGAAGAGAAGAAATCGTTGAACAAAGTTGTTAGTCGGTTTCTTTGTGCACAAAAAGCATTCTCGTAGCTTCATAACATTACGGTTGAACCACTGATGTCACATGGACTATTTTAAAGATGTCCTTACTACCTTTATGGGACTTGAACATGTCAGTTGTGTTGCTGTCTACGCAGGGTCAGAAAGCTCTAAGATTTCATCAAATATATCTTAATTTGTGTTCTGAAGATGAACGAAGGTCTTACGGATTTTGGAACAACATGAGGGTGAACAATTAATGACAGAATTTTCATTTTTGGGTGAACTATCCCTTTAAGACACACTGCTGGGATTGAGATGAAAATCCACTGACCTGTAATATTTGCCGCTCTCTTTCTCCAGTTCAGGGGCCACGGCGCAGTAGATGGTGGTCCGAGCTCCCTGCACAGATGTTTTGGTGAAAGGCTTTGCCATCCACATAACGGCTTGTTGAGGTTTATTCAAGTGCCTCCACAGTT
Organism: Labeo calbasu; assembly: GCA_019740295.1. Classification (NCBI taxonomy): domain Eukaryota; kingdom Metazoa; phylum Chordata; class Actinopteri; order Cypriniformes; family Cyprinidae; genus Labeo; species Labeo calbasu. Next base: position 8,500 of record JAHKKF010513547.1, read on the forward strand.
CAGTCTGAACCACTCCAGGATGTAAAGCATACGCTGTTACTCCAGTACCTGAGAAGCCACACAAAGACCAGAAAAGAAGGATTATTTTAGCATCAGTTACTTTATTAGAATAGAATAACTTGAAGTGCAAATGCACAACCCAAGACAGGGTCAGAAATTATCCAGGGCAAGGGGTAAAAATGCCACAAACAATTAATATGTTTCATGTGTCAGCTAGCATTTTATATATCGTATAAAACTGTTTTAGTTCTATCATGTTGGTTTAACATTTTTTTTTTAATTTTTGCATTGAAATGTAGATGAATTACATTTTAAATGTAAATTTTAATGATATTGCTATTATAATGCAATATTTACTTTTAGGCCAACAGCCCTCAAACAAATTAGATTTTTGGGCAATCATAGTACAATGTTTGGGCACCTCTGGTTTAGATATTTTATTGTCCATTAAAAATAGATTAAACTGAATTTGACCGAAATTAAAAAAAAAAATAATAATAATAATAATAATTAAATGTAAAAAGTTAAAAAATAAATAACACTAAATAAAGCAAATAAAATAATCAGACACTAATAAAGTATAATAAAATAAATAATTATCAAAAATACAAATAAATAAATAAAAATAGTGCTTGCATCATTAGATTAGATTACTGGGAATAATTTAGCATCGGTTTTATTATTGAAACACAGTAACTTAAAGTGCAAATGCACAACCTGGGAAAAAATAAATAAATAAATAATTAAACAAAACAAAAAAAATTATATATATATATATATATATATATATATATATATAATGTTACTTAAATGAAAGTTAAGTTAATTTTATTTTTTAATTGTAAACTTTAATATAATATTGTTATTTACTTTACTTTCAGGCCAATAGCGCTCAATCAAGTTTGCTCTTGGGCTATTATAGAAAAAAGTTTGGGCACCTCTGGTTTAGATATTTTATTGACCATCAACAATTGATTCAACTCAATTTCACTGGAAAAATAAATAAATAAATCTAACACTAATACAGTAATTAAATTAAATACAATTAAAATAATAAAATAAATAAATGCCAAAAATACAAAAAATAAATAAATAAAAATGTTGCTTGAACTGATCACATTTAGATTCATAAAATAAATAATATTAAAATAAATTAAAAAATTTAAATTATTTTAAAAAGACGCACCTTCTAGTCTTTTGGCCAGTGAGCGAGTGAACAGAATGTTTGCCAGCTTGCTCTGACTATAAGCTTTCTGCTTATCATAGTTCTTCTCACTGTTGATGTCCTCTACGTTGATGGTCCCCCATTTATGTGCCATGGACGAGACATTAATGATCCTAGCAGGCGCTGATTTTTTAATCAAATCCAATAACAGATACGTTAACAGGAAGTGACCTGCAGAAAGAAGAACAGTGGTGATGTCTCCCTTTATTTCATTTTAGGATTAAAAATGGTGTCCAAATGATATATGCTTACCCATGTGATTTACCCCTATTTGCATTTCAAAGCCATCTGCTGTCTTTCCATAAGGACAAACCATCACGCCAGCGTTATTGATTAAGATGTTAACTTGTTTTTCCTCTGAAAAACAACCCAGATATATAAGGAAGACATTTATAAAGGAACTTTATATAAAGGTTAACTATATAAAGGAACTGGCGATCTTACCTTTATTGATGTTCTCTGCAAATTCTCTGATAGATGTGGAATCTCCCAGGTCAAGCCTGCTGATAACAACATCCTGGTTTCCTGAAGCATCCTTAACTTCCTTCAAGGCTGACTCGGCTTTCTCCATATCTCTGCATGCCATAATAATACGGGCTCCTAAACACAGGACATCAGTAAGACAGACATCATTTTTACAATATATCAATATAAAACTTTTCAGAAATAAGGCTGCCCACCTCTCTTTGCCAGGTCAGTGGCTGTCTCTTTGCCAATTCCAGTATTGGCTCCAGTAATTATAACAGTTTTACCATCAAGTCTGGCATCAGATGACCACGAACGAAACATATTTCTGAGGAGGAAAAGAAAAGAATAAATGTATTGTTGTCATATTACTCAACTTGGTTCTTATGAGCGTTGGGTTTGATATGAAAACTAGTTTCACGTGCTCCATGGAAAAGTATTAATACACAGTACTTTGTTTTTGCCCAGTCATGTCTAGTCTGTCCTCGATTCAAACAATCTAAAATATTTTCTAAATATGAATGAAAATCCCGTTGCTTTACTTCCTCGCCACAGGTATTGAGAAACGTGTACTGTCAACATCTAGGAAATACAACATATACATATCTGTTCATACCTTAGAGCTTCCATTTTACGATGACTTATATCCAGAAACAAAAATATGAAAGTTTAAAAAACTAATCAATAAGATTAACCAGAAAAAACAAACCGCGTCTGATCAAAACTCTCGCACTGTCACTAGTGGGAGGAGTCAGATGACGTATAAGGAAGACTAGTCGAGTTGTAGTTTGCTATTGGTCAGAGACCACGAAACCCCGCCCTTTATTACATATATTTATTTTTATTTCCAATCATATATTTATTTTAAGTCTAAAAGTATTATAGACGTTCATATGTGTTATATATCAACATAATATCTATATAACTGACAGAATCGGCGTATTTTAGATTTAAAATGGACCAGTTGACGTGATTCTTAGTTTAACCAGGAGATGTCAGTAGATGCACGGTAAAGAAATAAGCAGGTGTCTAAATATTTGCTTGAGGTTAGCATTTTATACAAAGGGATGACATTTTGGTAATGCTTCTGCTTTGCATTTTTCTAATTTAATAAAAACGCTGTTGTACTATATTATACTTATAGGCTGTCAGCAGTCAGAAATTTAAGTAAAAATTTTAAATTGGATTTTACATTGGAGTTGTACTTTTGCTTTAATGACAGCTTTAATAAACTCCATAAATTTGTACAACTTGATTTCCATTCAATTTTCACCATGTCCTGTGACAAATTAATCTTAAGTACAGATATTCCACTTAAGATTATATAGTGAAACACTGTACAAAACTGCCTTGTCATACCCCAAATTATTTCACTAATTCACAAATGTGACCCTGGACCACAAAACCAGTCATAAGTGTCAATTTTTCGAAACTGAGCTTTATACATAATCTGAAAGCTGAATAAATTAGCTTTCCATTGATATATGGTTTGGATAGAACAATATTTGGCCAAGATAAAACTATTTCAGTATATGGAATCTGAGGGTGCAAAAAAATCTAAATATTGAGAAAATCGCATTTAAAGCTGTCCAAGTTCTTTGCAATGCATATTACTAATCAAAAATTAAGTTTTGATATAGTTACAGTAGGAAATTTACTAAATATCTTCATGGAACATGATCTTTACTTAATTTCCAAATGACTTTTGGCATAAAAGAAAAATCTAAAATTTTGACCCGTACAATGTATTTTTGGCTATTGCTACTATTATACCCCAGCGACTTAAGACTGGTTTTGTGGTCCAGGGTCACAAATGTCACAAACTGTCAAAAGGTTGCCATCTGCTGCATCATATATTTTTTAGTTTCTACACAGTGTGTATCTCTCTCTCTTTCTCTCCACAACCTACCCACTCTCTGTCACTCTTTCTCTGTGATGGTGAGATTTGAACTGTTAATGTTTCTCAGAAACTGCACCTCTCGAACATGTGGTGATGCGGTAAGCCACACTGCATGAAAAGAAGCACAAATATGTCTAGCACGTATTTATAAGACAGCACTACTGCAAAGTTCCTCGCATTGCAGTGATGCCCTTATTAGTAATTCAGTACCTGAGTGAATGCAGTAAAATGCTGCACTGACTTAACATTTATGCATTTAACTGTGCGACTATAGCCTATAAATAGTTGCATGGTTAATCTGTATGTAACAAGTTAAAAAGTATATTTCACTATCTATGCATTGCATGTAACTTATGTCACAAATACAAGCCTTCGACCTAATAATGCATGATGGTCGCTTGCCACTAGGGGGGAGTAATACTGTTTAAAACTTTTGCGTTTACTTTAATCTTATTTATAGCGAGATTTATTAGTTATTTATTTAATTATTCACCTACACCCAAATGTGCACTAAGAATGTTTATGACACCTTATATATCAACACCGGTCAGAGCACACAGTGCTATCTCAAACAGGAAGTGCACTGTCAGCCATCATATGATAGTGTGTAAGAAAACATTTCCTTCCACCATTTGAAACATGCTATAATTAAATCACCTCTGATTAACAGTCACTTCAGTGATGACACATTTAGTCCCAAACTTTGAGTTTTAGTTCCAACAAGCAAATACCTTATGCCGCACATCTTAGTTTTTGATTTACAACTGTGTTTTTTTTTTAAGAAAGCATCCAAAGCTGCCATAAAAATAATTATGCTGTCACGAGAGGCCTTTCACACACCTTCACTTTAGAGAATGCTATGTAACATGACTCACTAAACAGGTTTAATTGAATGTGGCGGATATTTAGTGATTATGGGTCTCATTAAACATATATGTGGAAGCTTAGACATGTTTACATGCTCCTGAACTAATTATCTGAAAGATTCACTTCGACACTCCTTATTCTACGAAAGCAGAAATGGCATGATACCTCCGGGCATTCGTAATGAACGTAATAAGTCAGGACAAGCCAACGTGCCTTAAAATAACAACGCCCCGTCTGTCACCTCACCTCCCACGCTATGGTTTTACTGGAGAATGACTCGAGTTTCCAGGTTAGTGGAGAAATGGAGGAATAGAAAAAAATAGTGCTGTTTATTTTGACCATCACACTCTGTCAGCTAATTAACACGGTTCTATAATTAGTAATTGAGCACTACTAAATATGGGCAGTTTTTTCTTTTGCTTGCTCTGTCAACACAACATGTTTCAGTTCATAATAAGAATGTGGCTGCTGTAGAGTTACAGGACCTGAGTGAAAACGTTTTTTTAATAGAAATTAAAGTGTAAAAGACTATCTTTGGAAATGAATACAAGCTTGTTTACTGAGAGCTGCCTATTAAGGAACCTCAAAAGTGACTGATTTAGAACACGCTAAATAGGCGCCAGTAGCTCTTGAGCATCAATAGAGGGGTTGCACTTACGTCACGATTTGGTCAGTTACCAGGATGCGCGCCATATTGGCGATACTAGAATGTAAACAACAGCATGGATTTCATGCTTAATGTACTACTGAATACGTTGTTCTGCTAATTTATGCTGCCTAAACCATGGAAAAAACGTGTGGAAGCTGTTAAATGATTTTCGCTTTTTAAGTCTGACGAAGCGTCACCTCTTCTGTGACTTCCGGGTCCAAACGCTCTATCAGATGACAATGGTACTCCTTATACACTCACAATGTGATATAATACTACCAAAAAAATTATGCTACCCTTTAACTCCATATCGAAATCCTAGATAGCCAGACAATAAAAATTTATGAATGAATAGGAAATGAGTAAACAGTGCTCATAAACAACTGCTGAGATAGTAATCTCAAGTGAAATTAGTTGGGGTTTGCCCCCGGCAACCGCGTTCGTTGGTGAGTTTGTTGGACACATCATGTCGTCACTTAACAAGCCCATAGAGAATGACCTAGTAAGCAGGAAAAGGGTGCAACATTTTGACAAATTGAAGTTAATAGATGGTAAAGACACGTATGAGTAGTACTAATTAAGATATTAGCCTAATATTTCACCTACGTGACCGGAAACGATAAGAACAAAATTCTTGGAAATCCTGGTTCAGTTTGGCCAACCACAAATGCCTTTTGTTCCTCAGACAATTTTTTGCACTCTTATGCTTGATTTGTTATAACTTTTGGCAGTCTATAGCACTCCAAATGTTTTTCCCCGGTCCAAGCAATAGGTACAACCCAAAATGACAATAATGGATCATTTTCAGCAGCAATAATGAGCAAAATATGCGAGTTTCGTTTGGTTCAGTGGTATTGTTTACGTTCAGTGCCGCCAATATGGCCAATTGATGACGTGTGGTGAAAACACTCTATGAGTTTGACATCAGCATGTTACTAAGTTGGCAACACGATACCTTTTTAAGCACACACGCACGCACCAAAATGAGGTAAATTATCAATTACACTGAACATTTTTATTGATGCTTTTAGGTATTTAAATGAAAGTATATTTTATAAACAACATTCTTCTCTCTCATTTGTAACATTGTAGCAGTGCTTTCTAGTTTTGTCTTCTTTGTGAAGGATACATTGCATTAGAATTTCTTTTGTCTTATTTATCTTCCCAGGTTCTTTTACGATCATCTGATTTCGACGAAAACACAACAAACCTGTCTCAGACTTTTGTGTGTTTCTGCATGATGTCGCCTGTGTACGTTTCTCACTCCTCCCAAATTTCTTGGTGACTGACATTCATTGCCATTTTAATTACACTGTCTCACCCTCTTTTGAGTGAGGTATTTGTGTTGACATTTTCTTGAGTATTTTTGTGTGTATAACAAACTGCAGGTTTGATCACTGTGCCAACAAGTTTGTCTTTTGAATCGTTCTCGTTTTGATCGCCTGAGAATTTTACAGAAATGAATCACCCTCAGTGTGGGTATTTTAATTTTCAGTTAAGTTATTCAGTTATTTATTCTTCAGTGATTTCCAGGCACCTGATTTACATTTTAGAATTCTGGATCTTCCAGAATCTGGATCATTTCTTATCATTATCAATGTTGAAAACACTTGTGCTGCTGAATTTTGTAGAAACTGTGATACTGGAAAGTTCAAAAGAACAACATTTGTTAGAATTTGTTTTTTTGCTGTTATAAAAGTCTTTTTGGTCACTTCTGATCAATTTAATGCATTTTTACTGACTAAAATCTTTTGATTGACTAAATTTGACTGCAGTTTGAAACAATGATTCTGAAACTCATAATATCGCTAGGCTCCTTTTCTCAGTACAAACCAGATATCCACTTAATCTCATTGATATCTAAGAGAAACAACTGAGATAATAGAATTACTCTTTCCTCTAAATCTCCTATAAGCTAATCAAACACAAGGAAATACAATTACGTTTCAGCTACAGTCACTTCAAACGACTTTCTATGTTGTCTCGGGTCATAGAAGTATCCCAGACGCAACTCCCAACCCTATCTCTGTTCTCCTGAGATGAAATTACCAGCTCTAATTCCTGTTGATCTCAACGCTATAGGTAGAACAGATCACCTTTATAACTTAATGACTGCATGTGTGCTATAAGCCATATTGTTCTACCTGTGTGGCTTTGGCTTTATGCATTACTGAGAATTTTAAGCAAGCTATAATACTAATGTGCTAGAATTACAGTGCTTTCATAGGTCGGCAGGTCTGAGTGAAAGTATAACTCATCTCAGCAGGGTCACACCCACAGACTGGGGTATTTCTGTACAAGTTTGGCTCTGCTGAACTAAATTGAGATGTATGATTGGGTGGGTTATGTATAATAAATTTGTATTATTAATCAAACTTCAATGACCAAACTTATTGGACTTCTTGTCCTCTCATGCCTTGCACCCCTATTAACATGCATAGCAACTGTCGTGCTCAGACAGATCGAGTGTACAGTGTGATGGTGAGTAAGATATCCAATCACACAGCTCAGGCATTTAGTCAGCAACTCAAGTTTGATATCTGAGTCCTTAGCCTCATGAATCTTATTAGATGCTAACCCATTTTAGGTTGCTTGTTCATGTTTCTGCATGCTTAATATTTTGTTTAAACTGAGGCTGACTCTACCTCTCTCATTGCATCCGTTTTTTCCATATTTTTAGGTAACTAGATGGGTTATGAGCTACTAATAAGCAAGGAGACAACCTTGGGAGGAGCTTTTGACAACTTGGTAAATATCGTGTCATGTTGTGGTGTTTAATTCATGCACTTTTTAGTAACCAGTGGGCAAAACCCTCAATATTTACAGTACATTCCAGTGGGAGGTAAAGAAATATGTACTCATTGGCTACTGAAGTTATTGTATTTTTATCATCTTTTCCTGGAAACATACACATAGGAATTGCAGAAGATGTTCATATGCATGCTAGACCTTATTTAGAGCCAAACAGCTGATAAAAACATCTCAAGTAATCGAAACAACTCTTTCTTTCGACTAAAATATGACTTGTTTATCCATTGCTTTCGCCTGTGAAAAAGTCGTTTGAATCAGGAGAGAAATATGCGCAGTTTACAAGCTAAAACAACAATGTTGGTGGTTTTTGATGATGAACTTTTTCACTAGAGGAAGCATTATTATGGATTATGGACTTAGAAAGTTACAGGTTCAGAGTCAGGGTTGAGGTCAGAGAAGTGATATTATTTCCCTTTGGGTGTAGGACACACAGGACACTGGCGTCAGTGGGGGATGTTAGTTGTGTGTGAGGACTGTGGGCTAATAGACAGGAAATGCACAGCTCTTCCTGTCTCTGAACAAATAAACCAACCCTAGTGAGCTGTTCTCCCGACGCTCTTGGCTGAAAAGAAGCCATCAAGTGTTATTCAGAGGGGAAAATGACAGTCCTTCATGTATTGTATCATCTCTGGAGTTATTTTTGGAGTGCTTATGTTTTCGTGCGAAACAGCTTATTAGTTGCTTTTAAATCAAAGCCTGTGAGAAAAATACAGAGACAGAACATCACTGACAGAGCACTGCAGAACGTATTTTATTTTACTTAGCTATAGGGATGCTATTCAGAATATTTAAAATTTCAGTGTACCTCAAGCAATAAATAAACTAGTGGTTTGATGAACGGAACCACTATGATTTTAATCCCACATCTCTGAGATTTTGCTGTTAGGGAGGAAACTCTGACCCCACAGTATTGATCTCTTAGGGATTATTCTGTGAGCAATTCAGGTCACATTTGTTCTGCTAGGAATGATCACGTACAGTTACATTTAGTCTTTTTTTGTTCAAATCAATTACTGTATGTCGTGAGTTACAGACCAGATCAATTGTCCACTTCAGAACATCAGTTTTGAATTCCGTGCTCATAATTGTTTTTGAAAGGTTATAATATTTCAGACTTCAGTTTGGTTTAGCACTTCGGGCTAAATTTAGTATGTTAAAATCAGTATGTTGGTCCTGTACTCTTCAAAATCCCTTTAGGGTCTAGAACTATAAATGGATCTACACTGTTTCTGAGTGGAAAATGTAGTTTGGTCCAAGATAAAGTACCTTGGTAATATGAGAACAAAACTTGTAGTAATAAATGATTACCATATTCGTATACTATGCATTTACAGTTGAAGTCAAAAATGTATGTACCTCGCAGAATCTGCAAAATGTTAATTATTTTACCAAAATAAAAGGGGTTCAGCCTTAATGCATGTTATTTTTTATTTAGTGTTGTCTTGAGTAAGATATTTCACATATAACCCACAAGAGAAAATAATAGTTGAATTTATAAAAACGACCTCGTTCAAAAGTTAACATGCGCTTGATTCTTAATACTGTGTTGTTACCTGAATGATCCACAGCTGTTTTTTTGTCCCTTGTTTGTCCTGAACAGTTAAACTGTCTGCTGTTCTTCAGAAAAATCCTTTGGTTTTTCAGCATTTTTGTGCATTTGAACCCTTTCCAACAATGACTGTATGATTATGAGATCCATCTTTTCACACTGAGGACAACTTGAGGGACTGATATGCAACTATTACAGAAGGTTTAAATGCTCACTGATGCTCCAGAAGGAAACACAATCCATTAAGGGGGTGAAAACTTTTGAGCAAAATTAAGATGTGTGCATTTTTCTTATTTTGCCTAAATATCATGTTTTTTTTTCATGTAGTACTGCCTTTCAGAAGCTACAGAAGATACTTACATATTTCCCAGAAGACAAAATAAGTTACATTTACCCTGATCTTTAAATTCAAAAAGTTTTCACCCTCGGCTCTTAATGCTTTGTTTTTCCTTCTGAAGCATCAGTGAGCGTTTGAACCTTCTGTAATAGTTGCATATGAGTCCCTCAGTTGTCCTCAGTGTGAAAAGATGGATCTTAAAACCATACAGTCGTTTTTGGAAAGGGTTCAAATACACAAAAATGCTGAAAAAGAATTTGTGGGACCTGAAGGATTTTTCTGAAGAACAGCAGGCAGTTTAACTGTTCAGGACTAAAAGGGACTCATGAACAACTATCACTAAACAAAAAAACACCAGCTGTGGATCATTCAGTGTTAAGAATTAAGCGCATGTAAACTTTTAAACGGGGTAATTTTTATAAATTCAACAATTATTTTCTCTTGTGAACTATATGTAAACGTCTTTTATGTGAAATATCTTATTCAGGTCAGTACTAAATAAAAAATAACATGTATTTAGTATGATCCCTTTTAGGTTGTAATTAACATTTAGCAGATTCTGCAAGGTGTATGTGAACTTTTGACCTCAACTGTATATGCTGCTTCAAAGTATACCTTAGTCCAGAAACCATTGTATTGTCAAACATGTTGAAACCTAAATGAGTTTAATAGCACAGTGTATAAGTATCAAATTACCATGGTATTGCTGTTAAAATACCATGATATTCTTCAAAGTAGCTTGAAGAACATGTAAACGTCCTGGTTCATAAATATAATATTCACTCAGTAGCATGATGTCTATCTAAAATACACACAGTGTACTCTTTTGTAAGTGTTTTCAAGCTTGCCTCACTGTGCACATTAGGTTAAAATACCCAGTGCAGCGCTATTGTGTTCCTGCCAAACGTGTAGCTTTTATCATCCCATAATAAGCACATTAGCATGTTGTCATGGATACTTTCAGAACAACACTTCGTCAGCCATGAATACTGCTACTGTTTAATTTCAGTGCAATTTTATTGCACACAGAGAGACGAAAATTACTGTGTAGTGATACTGAAATGTTCCTTTAATATCCTGTGTTTTGATACAACCGATATTTTCATTCTCTGTTCTCCTGCGACTAAAAGGAAGCAGGCCAAGCAAAACAGTCCTTCCTATAAATGTTTATCAGTCCCATTCTGTCAGAAAACAGCACATGAGACAAAAAAGCGAAAGGTAGAGTTATTGAGAGGGACAAACGGCTGCTGTTTCTAAGCCTGCATGCACCACGGTAGATCTTCTGGTAATGAATCATGCTGTGTCTAGCACATGCTGTGGATTATGGGTGGCTGTATATACAGTACAAATGGCTCCCCAGATCTCTCTTTATTACCCAGGAAGGAAACAGAGATCAGCATCCCTTCTGAGCTCCACAGTCCAACCAAGAGAGGAGCAAACGTTTTTCCTTAGTTCTGACCTCCTGCAGCTTGAATAGGAGTTTGGGCTGGTATTTTAGGGTAATTTTTCATGATTTTCACAATTTTTGAGGCTACTTTAATCGTATAATGAAAAAATATGATATTGTTACAGTCCTACATGTATATGTACAGTTCTTCTATAATACATATTATTTTATTTATTACATATAAAATAATATAATGTGGAAAATAATCCATATTCATTGGTAATCTTAATGCAAGTGTCACTCACACTTTCCTCAAAAATATACAGTTTAAATATATACAATGTATTAACAGTAAAATTTTAATATAATGCTCTAACATGTGACTCTTATGCTGCAGTAGCTGCTGTGTTTGTTAACCAGGTGATGCAATCTTGTTAACTGTGTCGAGATGTTCAGTTAATCCCGCAGATATGGCCGTGAAGGGTTGGAACGGCCTCCATATGCCGTAATGATGTGGATTTAGGTAAGGTGCTTATTGCACCACGTTCTATATAAAGATAATGAGATCTACTGTGAGATCTATGTGGATGAAATTGCACAGATGAACTATTTGGGGTGGTGAATTGCATTTTTCACAATGAGTCTTATTGTTTTATAATTAGGGTCCAAAAGACTTGCTCTTATGGATTTCTGGCTGTTTCCATTTTCATTTACCTGGAAAACAGCTGAGCTCAATGTGCAAACTGAATTAGAGCCATTAAACCAATAGCCAAATTAATTATAATGCAAGGCTTTGTTACTCAATAAGCTTCTTTTGGGAGTAGAAAGTGGTTTAATTGCAAAAAGGAAATAGAGACTGATGTGGTTAGTAAAGTCTTTCATCACCAGTCTGTCATTCTTCGCAATACTTTTTTTTTTTTTGTCGTTTTTGTTTTTGTGACTGTCCAGCGAGTACAGTTGAGATCGAAAGTTTACATACACCTTGCAGAATCTGCAAAATGTTAATTATTTGACCAAAATAAGAGGGATCATACAAAATGCTTGTTATTTTTTATTAGTACTGACCTGAATAAGATATTTCACATAAAAGACATTTACATATAGTCCACAAGAATAAAGTTTACATACACTTTACATACACTTTACATATCACTTTATTTAGTGATAGTTGTTCATGAGTCCCTTGTTTGTCCTGAACAGTTAAACTGCCTGCTGTTCTTCAGAAAAGTCCTTCAGGTCCCACAAATTCTTTGTTTTTTCAGCTATTTTGTGTGTTCGAACCCTTTCCAACAAAGACTGTAAGATTTTGAGATCCATCTTTTCACACTGAGGTCAACTGAGGGACTCATAAGCAACTTTTACAGAAGGTTCAAACGCTCACTGATGCTTCAGAAGGAAAAATGATGCATTAAGAGCCCGGGGGTGAAAACTTCTGAAACAAATGAAGATGTGTACATTTTTCTTATTTTGCCTAAATATCTTTATTTTTTTCATTTAGTACTGCCCTTTAGAAGCTACAGAAGATACTTGCATGTTTCCCAAAGGGCAAAATAAGTTAAAAGTACCCTGATCTTCAAATTCAAAAGTTGTTAATGCATCATGTTGAGCATTTGAACCTTCTGTAATAGTTGCATATGAGTCTCTCAGTTGTCCTCGTGTGAAAAGATGGATCTCAAAATTATACAGTCATTGTTGAAAACGAGTTCAAATACACAAAAATGCTGAGAAACCAAAAAATTTGTGGGACCTAAAGAATTTTTCTGAAGAACAGCAGGCAGTTTAAGTGTTCAGGACAAACTAAACAAATAAACAAAAAACATAGCTGTGGATCATTCAGGTAACAACACAGAATCAAGTGTATGAATTTTTATTTTTAAAAATATGGCTTATTCAAGTAAGTACAAAATAAAATATGGTTGATCTCTCTTATTTTGGTAAAAATGAACATTTTGCATTGCAAGGCGTATGTAAACTTTTGACCTTAGCTGTATTTTAAGTATGCATGATACATAAAAAGTGGTTCAAAAATGTGCAGTTACTTGGAATATTTGCTTATAATTCTTGCCTTCAGCCAAACTTTATGTAATCGTTTATATTTGGTGCAAACATTTTTGTTGGAGGTGACAGGTCAAAGAAAAGATAGCAATCTTCAGAAAGCCCATCAGGGCTGCTTGCTTCTGTGTCTGTAAATACAGTGACTTTGTCGTTAGAAACATCACACCACTTGTGTGTTAGAGGACGTGTATTCATCACTCCTATCGCAGAGCACGTGTTTACTGTCTCACGGTTGTTTGTGAACAGGCTCCAAGCAGCCTGGTATATGCAGGCTGATCGCAGAATGATTGTATGAGAACTTTCATGTTAGACCTGCCCGATCACCAAGGAGGAAGTCTGATGACAATCAGCATGTCTAATAGGACCTGTTCTGAATTCAGAGAGGTATTTGTGTTTGCATTGGCAACATCCAGGTTTCCATAGTGCTGGTCCGTGACCTTTTTCTACTGCCTATCTACATAACTTGATCTGACTTATATGCAAGGACAGAATGTATTCTGTCGGATTAGTTTGATTCTTACTAGTAATCTTTGCTTTAAAATGAAAGCAAAAGGTGAGAATAATTCACCACACCAATACTGAATGCTGCATCAGTGTGGTTTTGGGTGTTATCTGACAAGGACATGGTGCAAGAAGTCAAGATGTTCTCATGAGCCACCCTGAGAACTTTTTTTAAAGTGAGCGAAAGGTCTCCTATGGGTATATGTTCTGGTATATAGTAACAGCTGCAGTGGCCACAATGAAGGGCAACTGTGAGGATGTAAATTTGAGAATTTTTAATAGAGTGAAAGGTTAGAATGTTTTGTGCCTGAAAGTGTAGAGAATGCTGCTGCACTGGCAAAGCCAAGGAATGCATGAATTGGTAAGATATATATATATATATATATATACATTGAATGCAATGCACAACACTTTGTATAACAGCATCTGACAAATGCATATCTGTAAATAGGGATCCAAAGCAGGATTGATATTGCATCTGGGTTTGTAAGCATGTCTGGATTAAGTTTGGATTGAATTTGATATGTTTTGGGGATTATTTGCTGCTTGCACTACAAAAAGGCTATGTCTACATTAATCCAGAAACATTTGAAAACAGCATATTCATTTTAAAACACTCTCCACACTAATCAGAAAACGTTGAATTCGCTTTACTGCGCAGGCATACAGCATCAGAAAAACTTACTACGATGATACAGATGGAACAGACATGATACACTTTCATGCAGTTCTTCTGGCAGGATCATTTTATTTAGGAAAATATCTCACCATTCACTTACGCGTCCAGGTCTGATCAATAACGTAACAAATCGCAAGTAAATTTTCTGTCATCTTTGCAGGATTGTGATATGAAGAGAGTACAAAATAACACATATGTAGCGATAGTGTGAAAGTGAATAGCACATAACAGGCACAATATTGGTAAAAACATTGATATATGTTGGTACAATATGTGCCTTCTTTTGAAAAAGAAGCATTTTCAAACGAAAACGTATTAGTGTGGACAAGGCCTAAATGGATTAGTGTCGAATCTGCCAAAAATCAGATGTTTGCTGCCTGTACAAAGCCCAAAGAATGATAACTATAATGATTAATGTCCAAATCAACAAACATAACGTTCTGTGTGTTATACAGTTATGTGGCCTACCGCTTTAAATACTCGTTCTCTTTAAAACAGGATGAAATCTGATTGGCTGTCAGTTTTTTTTCTTTTTTTAATCGTTCTGAAAGTGATTCTGTCAGTTTCATTCCCGTTATGGTAAGGTGTACTATAGGTGCTATTATTTTACTTTTTTCAATAGTTTTTAAAACTTTGTCTTTATTGTTGTCATTACAGTTATCGCCCTTGGGCCTTTAGTGTGCTATTTTTCAGCATTACAAATATATAAATAAATAAATCAGTTGCATAGCAGTTGCATCTTCACTTAAGTGGCTCCTTTAAAAACTAATCTCACTGTCTGATCTCATGATAGTGTGTTGTAGACAGGTTAGCTCCCATCTTTAGCCACATGGAGCTCTTACAGGTCACTTTCCGGTCACTAAATGTTTCCATGAGGGACGACAGTAAAAGTCACCTGACAGGGAGTACTAAACTGTACAAAACTGAATGACTTACAATGTTAAGAAAGAGGAAATGAGAAATAAAGGTTATTGCGGTAATTGTTGCACTGTGCTGCAGAGCACATTCATTTTGAAAACTTGAAATATAGAACTTGAAACTATAGAAAGAGCAGCTGTTATGTGCTGCATACATTAGTACACAGATGCAGAAAAACTGTTGTATTAAAATACTCTTGACCAGGAAAGTTACTTTTAAAAGTAATGCATTACAATATTGCATTACTCCAACAACAAAAACTAACTATTTGCATTACTTATTACTTTTTATGGAAAGTAATGCATTACATTACTTTTGTGCTTCTTTTTTTTTTTACTTGGGCGGTGATTGCTTATTTGTTTTTTAATAACAAAAAAAACAGAAGTGACATTTTTGGCAACTGTAAAGGCCCCTTTTTACCAAAAGTGAAACTAATAAAGGAAGTGCCTTTGTCGCTGGACCTTACTCCTGATTTCTCTCAACATGAGACATGAGAGCTGTCAGTGAATAAATGGGAAAACAAAGTAAGTTGAAAAAATAACTCTGATATTTTCTTAAACATTTAAAAGTAATGCATTACTTTACTAGTTACTTGAAAAAGTAAATCTGATTATGCAACTAGCATTACTTGTAATGCACAGTTTTCCTGCTTTTTCAACAGCACCAGAACATAATGAATCAAAATATAATGCTAAACATATTGTGTGACCAATATAGTCTAATTCCCAAAAGCCAGTTTTCTTTAGTGAATCAACCATTGTAGTTTGATTCCAAACCGAATGATCCTAATGATGATTCACTTATTTTTAGTAAATCAAATGCATGCAGTGCAACCATTGTTGTTTGATTCCCAAATGAATAAAATGATTTGTTTCTTTTTAGTGAATCAAAAACAAACAGTGAGAGCATTGTAGATTGAAATGAATGATTCTAATGATTCTTTTCTTCTTAGCGAATCAAAAACAAACAGTGAGACCATTGTAGTTTGAAATGAATGATTCTGATGATTCTTTTCTTCTTAGTGAATCAAAAACATACAGTGAGACCATTGTAGTTTGATTCCAAAATTATTCTAATAATTATTAAAGTGAATCAGAAACACAGTGCAACCATTGTAGTTCAAATCCAAACCAAATAATTCTGATTCACTTCCTTTTAGTAAATCAAATGCATGCAGTGCAACCATTATTGTTTGATTTCCAAATGAATGATTCTAATGATTAGTCTCTTTTTAGTGACTCAAAAACATACAGTGAGACCACTGTTTGATTCCTATTTTAATGATTCTAATGATTATTCAAGTGAATCAGAAACACAGTGCAACCAGTTCGATTCCAAACCAAATAATTCTAATGATTCACTTCTTTTTAGTAAATCAAATGCATGCAGTGCAGCCATTGTTGTTTGATTGCCAAATTAATTAATCTAATGATTTGTTTATTTTTAGTGAATCGAAAACAGTGAGACCATTGCAGTTTAATTCCCATTTTAATGATGCTAATGATTATTTAAGGGAATCAGAAACACAGTACAACCATTGTAGTTCAAATCCAAACCAAATAATTCTAATGATTCACTTCTTTTTAGTAAATCAAATGCGTACAGTGCAAACATTGTTGTTTGATTCCCAAATTAATTAATTTAACAATTTGTTTATTTTTAGTAAACAGAGTCAAAAACAGTGAGACCATTGTAGTTTGATTCCCATTTTAATGATGCTAATGATTATTAAAGTGAATCAGAAACACAGTGTAGTTTGATTCCAAACCAAATGATTCTAATGATTCACTTCTAGTAAATCAAATGCATGCAGAGCGACCATTGTTGTTTGATTCCCAAATGAATGAATCTAATGATTTGTTTCCTTGTTAGTGAATCAAAAACATAAAGTGAGATCATTGTAGTTTGATTCCAAACCAAATGATTCTAATGATTCACTTCCTTTTTAGTGAATCAAAACATACAGTAAGACCATTGTAGTTTGATTCCATACTAAATGATTCTAATGAATCATTTCTCATTAGTAAATCAAGTACATACAGTGTGACCACTGTAGTTTGATTCCCATTTAAATAATTCTTATGATTAAGTGAATCAGAAACACAGTGCAACCATTGTAGTTTGATTCCAAACCAAATGATTCTAATGATTCACATCATTTTAGTAAATCAAATGCATCCAGTGCAACCAATAATGTTTTGAAATGAATGATTCTAATAATTTGTCTCTTATTAGTGAATCAAAAACATACAGTGAGACCACTGTAGTTCGATTCCAAACTGAACGATTCAAATGATTAACCTTTTTAGTAAATCAAGTATGACCATTGTAGTTTGACTCCCGTTTGATTCTAATGATTATTAAAGTGAATCAGAAACACTGTGCAACCATTGTGGTTCGATTCCCAAATTAATGATTTTAATGATTCATTTCTTTTCAGTGAATCAAAAACAAGGTGCGAGTTTAAAAACAAGGTGCAAGTTTAAAAAACTAAATTTACTACTAGTGTACTCAGTGTACACACTTTATTTAACTTAACTAGCCCTCATGACTGATTCATCAGCTTAGCCAGAGTTTTGAATAGTATGTTAGTTTCCATAATTCCTGAACAAATGACTCTTGTAATCCAGTTCTTTTTAGTGAATCAAAAACACACAGCGTAACCAGTGAGCAAACGACTCTGAGCCGTTTCTTTTAGTGACTCAAAAACATAAATGGAATTAAATAGCTTTTGTCAAATATTTTTTTCTTAACAATGCCAAAAGAATCATTGACAGAATCATCAAGGAGCTGGAATCATTTAGAAGAATCACCACTTTTTTATCATTCAATCATTAAATGTACACAAACAGGCTTTTCCCATTTTCTGTTGGCAGTAATAGTGTCACGTTAAATGCCCATGCCAAATGGCATTGACCTGTGTAAATGTGGCACAATAAATAATACATAGAGCCCAATTTACACAGAAAGAAATGTTTGCACAGAAATTGATGAAAATGACTCAGTAAATAATAGGTTCTCTTTTGTTGTAAACTGTGTTGCAATATATCAGCTACATATGACAATTTGTTAACCTCTTTGTTGGCACATACAAGAATATGAAACTCTGGCGTTATACTTCCTTTCATACAGTTCTGCATCAGACGGCTCTCAGACCGCCAGACACTCCTGGGAAAATGACAGCAGTGAGCTGTTGTTTCCTCAGTTTGTTATGTTTTAGCTATTTAAGGATTCATTGTGTCTGTCTCTATCCCGGACGCCCCATTTATGGTGATTCAA
>JAHKKF010513548.1:0-37831 GCA_019740295.1 Labeo calbasu
TGCAAAATTATCACAAATTAAAAAGGATTCATGCCAATATTGTCCAAAACCCCACTTTTCTAGGGCGTTTCCAAACTTTTGGAGGGCAGTATATATATACATATATATATATATATATATACTGTATATGGGTGTGTGTGTGTGTGAATGGAAATTCAATTAACTGAATGTAATAATAAACAAATAGCAAATAAAAAGTATAATAAAGTGCTTTAAATGGCTTTAATGTACTTTTTGAATTCCTCATTAGAAAAACAAATCAAACTAATTTTAATTTATTACCTTTTTTTCTCCTTTAAAATGTGTCAAAGCACATGTTTTATTATGACAAAACTTAGTTACTTAATGACACCATTCTTATAAAATCAATGGAATAAGCATTTTTATTTTTTGTTATTATTTTTATTTATTTTAATAATTATTTTATTATTTTTTATTATGTCTAATTCAGCACAGTTAGCAAGATTTATGAGAGATTCTAATAAAAAGCAAGGAATCTTTGGAGAAAACAGTCCATTAAAGGGATAGTTCACTCATAAATTAAATTTACCCCATGATTTACTCACCCTCAAGACATCTTAGGTGTACGTGACTTTCTTCATTCAGACGAATACAATTAGAGTTATATTAAAAAAATTCCCTGGCTCTTCCAAGCTTTATAATGGCAGTGAATGGCTGTTGAGATTTGAAAGTGCATCCATCCATCATAAAAAGTACTCCACACGGTTCCGGGGGGTTAATAAAGGCCTTCTGAAGCAAATTGATGTGTTTGGTTGAGAAAAATATCCATATTTAAAACTTAATAGACCATAATCTGTTGCACGCAAGTTTACAAGAGAATGCCGTTCCAGCAGATGACGTAGGAGTAGTGTAAGCTCTAGTGAGAAGTGACGAACGCAAAGAGCAAAACAAAACACCCGTGATGAATTAGAAGTGCAAAACAAGGATTTGTGAAAAAAAAGAAATGTCCAAGGATTTTTAGATTAAACTGGTTTTCCTTTGCTGTAAACAATACTTGGTTCTCGCAAGACTAGCATATTCTCACTGGCTTCCACGCTACGTCCAACGTCATTCGCTGGAACGCCACTCTCTCGTGAATGCATGTACAAAAATTAGCGGAAGCTACAGATTACAGTTTATAAAGCTTTATTAACCCCCCAGAACTGTGTGGAGTACTTTTTATGATGGATGAATGCACTTTATTGGATTTCAAGGTCTCAACAGACATTCACTGCCATTATAAAGCTTGGAAGAGCCAGGATATGTTTTTATTATATCTCCAAATGTACTCGTCTGAATGAAGAAAGTCATATACACCTAGAATGGCTTGAGTGTGCATAAATCATGGAGTCATTTTCATTTTTAGTTGAACTATCCCTTTAACTGAGAATTATAAAAATGTTCATGTCAAAAGACCCATTTGAAGTAGTCATTTTTGAGCACTTCTGACCCGTCAGCATGACTATCGTATGTGTGTGTGTATGTGTATGTGTATATACCTGTCTCCACTCTGAGTGATCAATCGTCTGCAGGTCTCCATCTGAACATCCAGGCCTCTTTTCATGCTGCACATCTCCATATACTCATGCAAATGCCTGTTCATATCTGACTTAGCAGTTGCCAACTCCAACTACATACAAACACAACACAAAGTAACAAAAAGTCACATTTTAGAGCTGTGTCTCTCTTAGAAGAGGCATCCTTTCCATTCTATGAAAGATCATGCAAAATTGTCAAGAAACTTCTTCATGCTTGATAAAATGCTATTATGTGTTTGACAAAGTTAAAAAAAACCCTTTATGTAGACGGACACAAGCACAAACTCTTTACCTCAATTTGGTCAATGGTGTCTTGATATTCCTTTTCACGGGACTTGAAAAGGGACTCTGTGTCCTTTATCACTTTCTCTATGGACTCCTCCTGCTGTGTGAGACAGGCACAAAAGAAAACTGTTAAGTTTAAGATATCTTGTGTCTCGTTCTCAACATAATAGAAATATTGTGCAGGGAGAGAAAGAGACAGCTACATGAAATGTATCAATTCAGTTAAAATGGCAACTCAGTGTTTTTTTCTCCTTCGTTTGCCTTTTATAGGAAAACTGATGAGCCAACAAAAACTACTAAACTGTAATAGATGTAGCATGAGCAATTTCATATTATGCTTGTATGACAGGCATTTTTTTTCTGTGCCTGCTCAAAACATTAGGAGGGGAAAACAAATGTGACCCTGGACCACAAAACCAGTCATAAGTAGTACGGGTATATTTGTAGCAATAGCCAACAATACATTGTATGGGTAAAAATGATTGATTTTTCTTTTGTGCCGAAAATCATTAAGATATTAAGTAAAGATCACGTTCTATGAAGATATTTTGTAAATTTCCTACTGTAAACATATCAAAACTTAATATTTGATTAGCAATATGCATTGCTAAGAACTTCATTTGGACAACTTAAAGGCAATTTTCTCAATACTTTTTTACACCCTCAGATTCCAGATTTCCAAATAGTTGTAGCTTATTGTCCTATCATAACAAACCATACATCAATGGAAAGCTTACTTAAATTTTTAAAATGTTGTGGTTTTGTGGTCCAGGGTCACAAATTATCAGTACAAAAATCAAGCAAAGCAAATCAAATTTAACTAAATATGAGATGAAATAATGTATAAATCACAACTTTAGTAACAGAGTAACAGCAAAACCTAAATTTTTATAAAAACTGTATAAAAATGTATAAACTTGATGAGATTTGATGACTTGGTTTAAATGTTACGTGAATGTAAACTTCAATTTTATATCAGAGGTTTAAATGACTCAGTATGTCTAGCAGTACATAACTATGTAAACTCATATATAAATGTATCCTTCCAATTTAATTTCCAAAATCCATAACTGGAGTTTTTATTATTTTATTAGAGATGAATGTACCTCTCCTTGGTTCTCAACATTGAAGGTGTATCCTGGAAAATCTTCCCAGAGCAACAGAGTTTCCTCAGTCTCTTCCCATGCAAGACTGTCGCAGTCATCCTCAAACTCACACTCACGTCTGCGGGAACAAACGCTCATTATCTCAAATGATTAGAAACATTTTGTATTCAAATCCAATTAAGTGTGCGATCCGCAAAATAACAACACAAACCAGAATGCATCAACGCTATCATTTTAATAGACAGTTTCTTTTCATTAGAAGTCCTATTTATTTAGTCGCCGTGCATATCATCTTGCTAATTGAATTGTAATTTATTATGTTTGAGTGAAACTGATTAACAGCACTCATTACTCCACAGCATTCTATGAAAATTCAGATATTCAATGGTGCCACTTACAATTGGTTGAGCATCCTCTGCATCTCCTCATTGATCTGATTGGCTGATGAGCAACAAAGCTCCACCTCCTTATTCCCGCTCTCCTCGCTTTCAGAGATGCTTATTGGTTCATCGCTCTCGTTCCCCTTGAATGTCTGAGGTGCTGGTTTTCGGGGACGGCGAGTCAAGGTTGACGGAGGAGTGGCTACTTGCTAGAATACATAGAAACATTGAATTTATAGTCTTACATCTCACATCATCCTTCAGAAATCATTCTAATATGCTGATTCATTTGAAGTCAAATACTTTTAAAACACTATAAATGACTTTACAGTCACTGATAATCCATTTAATGAATCCTTGCTAAAAATAATTCATTAAAAATAATACTCTTACTAACCCAAATCTTTTGAAACAGTAGTGTAAGTATCTAAATATAAAATAAATCACATATAAAATTAATAAACTGGTATAAAAGTCTAAGAAAGGCAGGAAGTAAAGAATGGTAAACACAGAAAATAAGCCATACTTTTATCTAATGTATTTTATGGGTACAAACACTGATGATGAAAGACAAACCTGGAAGATTTGGATCATGTCTTCGCAATTCCTCTGTTGGGCTACATCACACAGACGAGCCGTGATGTCAATCCTACGACAGATATCCATATCCACTTTCATGGCCTTCTCCTGGATTTTACTGTCCAAATCGGAGTGATTCTAAAGAGAGGATGTGATATTTGTGGGACACCATTTGCCTGGACTTTCTTGTGCTTCAATTAAAATAAACAATATTGGCTAAATGAGGCATTTTTTTAGGTCAGGTCATATGAATGTTGCCATGAACTCACATTGCTCATGAGGCCTTTGAACAGAACCAGCTCCGCTTTAAGCTGCTTAACCCTCAAAGCAAGTTCATCCTGACACACCTCGCTCTCCTGCAGGTCCTAAAAACAAACACACACACGTCATCAGATGCAGTAAGTGTAGACAGAGGAAAAAGTCTTACATTAATTTGAGTCTTATTTTAACTCATTTAAATATAAATTGATTTGGTTTTACCTCTTCAAGCTCTGCAACTTTCTCCTGTAGATCCACCCGCACTGTGTATTCCTCTTCCCATCTAGAATAATTCATAAATAAGAATTGGCCAAACATAAAACTCTTTTTGTGTGACTCTAATCAGAGAAAAAAATCATATCTATTTTATTGAAGCCCATTTCCGCCACTGAATAAAAAATAATACTTTTTATCTCACAATTCAGACTTTTTTACAATTGTAAGTTCAAAAGTCAGAATTGCGAGTTATGAAGTCAGACTTTTTTCTCCTCAAAATTGGACTTTATCTCACAATTCTGAAAAAAGTCAGAATTGTGAATTTATATTTCGCAATTCTGACTTTTTTTCTCAGAATTGTGAGATATAAACTTACAATTTCAAATTCGAAAGTCAGAATTGTGAGTTATAAAGTCACTTTTTCCTTCTCAAAATTGGACTTTATCTCACAATTCTGAGAAAAAAAGTCTGAATTGTGTGATATAAAGTTGCAGTGGTGAGATACAAACTCATATTTGCAAGACGTTTTTCATCTTGCAATTTTGACTTTATTTCTTGCAATTGTGAGTTTATATCATACAATTCAGAGAAAAAAAAGGTCAGAACTGTTTCACAATTTTTCCCCAAATTGCGAGATAAAGGGAAAAGACTGATATGTTCTCAGAATTTCAAATTTTTACCTCACAATTCTGACTGAATAACTCACAATTGTGTGTTATGAAGTCAGAATTGCGAGATATAATTAGCGAGATTAGAAATTAGTTTATTTCTTAGAATTGTGACTTTATTTTACAGAATTTTATATCTCGAGTTTGCAATTCTGAGGAAAAAAGAATGTAAACTCGCAATTGTGGAAAAAAAATCGTGAGATAAAGTCGCAATTGCCTTTTTTATTTTTTTATTCAGTGGCGGAAACAGACTTCCAACTATTTTGATGTTCATTCAGTGAGTTTAACTATTGCATACCTTGGCTTTGATCATTCAAGAAACCATTTAAAAAAAAAAGACTGTAATTAGATCTACTGTGGCTTACTTACAATTTTATGTAATCAAAAACAAACAAATAACATATTTTGTGAAGTGAAATGTAATATTTCTGTGCCTTTAGAATAACAAACAGAATTAACCTTAATGAGGGTAAATGCCATATTTATTATAATATTCATTCAATGGGCTGTACTGTTGTATAAAGATCATTTTAAAAAAAATATTAAAAAAACTGACTGCATGCTTCCTACAATGGCTTACTTACACTTTTACGTTTCATTAATTTAAATATAATAAATGCAAAATTACTGAGTCAGTACAGCTTTACAAAAGCAAACATGAAACTCTACACTTCCACACGTCATAAAAATGCAACCAACAGCTAAGAGTGAGTGAATCTCAGCTAAAAATAGAGTCTGTCATGTAACATGACCTAACACTTTGGGCTGATAGTACTCTACTCATGTAGTAAATCATCTTTTTTTGTGCAGAAAGCATTACGTAACATGTCACCAGACTGTACTCCTAGGGGATGCACGCTACAGCCTGAGACAGGAAGTGCAGGACCGTTCATATACACGCTCCTTCCATTTTAGGCCATTACTGCAGTATCACTGCAGGTGTTAGAGTAGGTGATTTATGTTAGTGTAACACTCAGATAACATCCACGTAACCTTCTTCTTAACAGACCACTGAATATACAGACAGCTGAATCAGCGATTACACAGACCAGGTGCCAGTGCATCACATATACATCTGAAACAAAGAGAAAATATAACAGAAACAACATACAACCAAGGGTTTTTTTGAGAAACAATCCTGACTGTTGACATAAAAAAGTGCTATTTTGGCTGAAATTCAAGGGCTTTGGCAGCTGGTAGTAGTCTGGGGAGGAAGGTAAGAGAGAGATTGTTGAATTATTCTCTATTGGCATCCTGGCAGTAGCAGCACTCAGTTCAGTACTGCATTGCAGATGCTGAGGCGCAGAGGGGAGGCGGCTGAAGTTGGAATGAAATAGATGGAGAGGTGAAGAGAGACTCATCGGGAGGAGGAGTTATACACCATATTAACATACTGTTTTAACATACTATTTTACTCATTCATGTATTGTTTTGAAACCATGTTGAAAGTATAATTTAATGCTTATAAGACTTACTCATATGTTATAATATCAGTGGAATAAATTAATATCCATTAAATAATATGAGGTTGTTAGCCTAAAAAAAAAAATCATCATAACAATAAAAGACAAAAAACCCCAACCTTCTACGCAACAATAAAAGTGAATTAGGTAGAGTTTTAATTAAAGCTTACAGTATTTAAAATTAGAAACTACCGAATACAATTAAAACCACTACTATATTCAACATTTTAGTATATTCAAAATCGTTTGTTTATTAAGGAATGGAAAACTACTAAATTATGAATTATAACATTTTTCATTATACCAAAGTATCTAAACAAGCATATTTTAAATAATATAAGCCCTATATAGGTAAAAAAGCCGCATTTTGACACTGATATGCACTGTATTTTTTTTACTGTGATTATTAAATTATTCACTTATTACAGTAATAAATGAGTTTATATTTAAATAATGCCTCAATGCAACAGAAGAAGGACTGAAATGTTGAGTGAGAACTAGCCCTAACAGACTTGGTTTGCTTAAAAATAAATGCACTTATGCTGTGCAAACACATTTATCATAAAAAAAAATGTTTTATGTATTTGCATTAAGCACATCTACTGTACCAGATTGTTAAGAGGCCACAGGCTTGATTAACCAAGGCCCTGTTAGAGCTAACACAAGAATATTCAGTGATGCACTATTATTAACCTGCAATCTCACCTCACAGAGGGAAAACCTGAGGATGTGCGCTTTAGTAGTTGTTGCTTTGTTAAAGATTCTGCTAACATTCAAAAATCTTTAACAGACTTTGATATAATGTGTGATGGATATTAATATTTTGCATTATGGTAATGACACATGATGATAATGAGTTTTTTTAGTTTTTAGACAAAAAAACCTGGATAAGCCATGAACTTATATAATATTACAATTTTAGCTAACAGCTAAATATATTGATTGTGGATTCAGTTTCTCTTAACATGTGTTTTAATTACACCTGACAAAGGCACTATTATATCATAATATAAAAATATAAAATAACTTTGTTTTGAAAATTTTAACAAGCCCAAAATACATTTGAAAAAATGTTACATTTCAACACTTAGAGGGAAAAGAGTTTAAAAAGTCAGTTAAGTTTAAATTAGTTTTAAATCTATTCCTTAATACTAGAATTTGTTTTTTATTTAAATACACAAACAAACAAACAAACAAATAAATAAATGCTATTTTTAAATTAGGTGTATTTTTTACTTTGGATAATCATCAAAAAAGTATAAAGAATAACCTTAAAAATAAGGTAAAAATGAAATTAAAAAATATTAAATGCTCTCTTAATTATAGAATCGTCCATGGACAGACAGACAGACAGATAGATAGACAGACAGATAGACAGATAGATAATATACTGATACGAAAAGCCTACAACAGAAGCTGCGTAGCGCGTAAAGTGCTGCGTAAAGGTGTGCGTAAAAGTTGTACTTTGAAGCTCTACACAGTACATCCATTTACAAGAACTTCACACTACACTCATACTAACCTCCGTTTGTATTCGTCTCTCTCCCTCTTTACCTTGGCGAGCACATTGTACAGGGCCCGAATCTCTGGGGTGATGGTGTCGATCTGGACACCCACCCCGTCTGGAGGCACCCATGAAGACACACCTGGACCCGAGACCCGCGCCTCACGCCCGGTGCTGAACCTCTGATTATACGACCACACAGTGGCAGGATGAAATCTGGGTGGAAGGTTGCTGGTACAGCCGATACCAGTATTGACATACTTGCTATTAATATTGCTAAATGTTTTTGGACCAGGATCAATCGGGCTAATGGGGAAATTTGGAGTGAGATTGGAATTAGAGTCCGTCAGACTGGATGGGTTCAGGTTTTCTACTGTCGTCCTGGTACTGGACTCGAGGATGGTGTTATTGAGAGTTGGTGACAGCAAGGCTCCAGACAGATATGCGGTGTCGTTCGCGTTCTGAATGGGTATCAAGTCGGGCCTGAGAGGAATCAATTCGACGAAGCCGGTTTGAACGCCGACATCTCGCGTTAAAGGCTTTTTATTTTCTACACACTCCGCGCTCTCATCCAAAGCCTGTTGCAGTTGCTTTTCCAATACTTTGTTCCTGCGTTCCAGCTCATGTACTTTGGCTAAAAAACAGCGGAAGCGCAAATTTAGAGTTTTGAGGACGCTAATGTTGGATCCAAGATCGTTACGCAGGGCCGCGGCGCCAGGAGGAGGTGGGGATACCCGGTGGAGGTAGTTGCCCAGGTGCATATATGGTGTTCCCGGAGGGGGTAAAGTGCCTAGGTCCAATCCATCTTGTCCGATGCCACTCGTGTGTTCGCTTAAGAAAAGGCCCGCTGGATCGGTCCAGTGGCCCGAAGACGCGGAGTCCGCGAAGCCCGTCACCTGGTTCTGCTGAAACGAATACAGGTTCTCCCCCAATACAGGATTCATTCTGGAGTAGGAAAATCTGAAATGCTCAAAGTCCGGCATGAACACTGATTTAACCGTGTGCCTTCGAAGCCGATCCTCTGAAGTTAATAAACAGAAGGAACACTTGTCCGATTCAGTGGGACCAAATGAATGAAACCGATCAACACCCGATCAAACTCAAGCCTTCGATTATGACTATGACAGTCTGTAATATAACACAAGGACGCGTTACGCGTATTTGCATGCCATTTGTTATAACAATACCTTACCAGACGTTGTTTATTTTCTTAGAGTAGATTAAATGCGTCTTCCTAGCTGAACAGCCAAGCTCCACAGCAGAAATAAACACTAGAGGAGCAACTGCGGCTCCTTCGTACCGTGATTGGCTAGTAGAAGCGCCACACTAGCGCGCACCGCCACAGTTTGTTTATTTTAGCTCAATTCAACGTGTTTAGTTTAATCGATGGTGTGAAATAAGACATTTAAGGTCAGGGATTGTGTTGCAATATATTTTATTGTACAATATTTAAGATCACCATTTTGAAAGTGCGTTTGTGTTTGCGGGATTTACGGTAGTGAAGGTGTACCTTTACGTCACTGGACGTAATTTGGCGACAGCAGCATGATGCAAAACGCGACTGAGAGGAGGCAAAATCTAAACGGTACAAAACTTTTTCGACGTTTTATTGGGATTGTACATCAAAAAGATCAAATACCATGACTTAACATCTAAATAAGAATACTAAAGGACTTTAGTTAATATTTAGTTAATGCAATTCACTTGAGGTCCAAAGTTTACATACACATTGCAGAATCTGCAAAATGTTAATTATTTTACCAAAATAAGAAGGATCATACAAAATGCATGTATTTTTTGCAAAGCAAGACTACATGGCCTCGAGTATAAAGCCCTGTGTTTTTAGAAAAGTTTTTTATTTAATATACCCAAAGCTTGTCTCACATCACATTATTAGTATATATACTGCAAAACATAAACATACAGCACTTTTCAAAACACTGTTTACAAAGTGCTTTACATATGAATAGAAAAACAAGAAGGACTCAGACAAACACAAACAGAAGTCTTCATTGTATAACACTGCAAGCTCATCCTCATTAACATATGCATCTTCAACATGACATCATAATAAGTAGTAAACAGATCAAGTCAGAACAGACTGGCTAAACAAAACAATCAATTTTAATTTGTAGATTTTTTGTTACCCAGGACCACAAAAGCAGTCATAAGGGTCAAATTGGGTAAAATTGAGATTTATACATCATCTGAAATCTGAATAAATTATGCTTTCAATTGATCTATAGTTTGTTAGGATAGGACAATATTTGGCTGAGATACGACTATTTGAAAGTCTGTAATATGAGGGTGCAAAAACAAAACAAAAAACTAAATATTGAAAAAATCGCCTTTAAAGTTGTCCAAATAAAGTTCTTAGCAATGCATATCACTAATCAAATATTAAGTGTTAATATATTTACGGTAGGAAATTTACAAAATATCTTAATGGAACATGATCTTTACTTAATATCCTAATGATTTTTGCCATAAAAGAAAAATCAATCATTTATTTGAAAAAAATAAACAAATACACCCGTGCTACTTAAGACTGGTTTTGTGGTCCAGGGTCACATATAGTCTTTATTAAAATTAACCATTGAAAATATACTATTCACATAAAAGAAATCACGTAATAATTTGGCCAACTAAGTCAAGTGGCCTTGTTGAGCTTCAAATATGAAAACACATGTAATACATATTTTTTCCTATTTATTAAGGGCGCAGTTTACAGGTGGATCGGCCCACTGGGAATTCTCTCAGCACTCCAGATGGCCAATCTGCTACTGACTTCATGGAGCGACAGCTGGTTTCCTTACCTTCTTAACCTCCTCACACTCATCTTAGTGTAGATTGGTAAATAAAAGAGCAGTGTTATGACAAACAAGCCATACTTTCTGCTCTTAGGACAAAACAAAAGAATGAAGCTATTGTCTGTGTGCTCTATGATCGAAAATAAGTGGATAGAGTGACTGTCCACAGTGACTCATCACAGCTAGTCCTACACATAATGAGATGCTGTGAAAAGTGAGCTGAGATTACAGGAGAGGAGATGAAGGGATGATTACAGGCTTTTGCAGGTCCACCGGAAGCTCCATGACAGATACATCAGGCACTGACATGTGAAACACCAAGAAACCAAGTGTCAGATTATATTAAGCAAACAATCAGAAGTATAATCACTATAATGGAAAGTGAACAGCACTTGCTGAAAGTGATCGCAAGACAATAATGTCTGTTGCTTGACCAGAGCATGTTTTCAAGTGTGACCCTGGACCACAAAACCATAAGTAGCATGGGTATATTTGTAGCAATATCCAACAATACATTGTATGGGTCAGAATTATTCATTTTTCTTTTATACCAAAAATCATTAGGATATTAAGTAAAGATCATGTTATATTAAGACATTTTGCAAATTTCCTACTGTAAATATATCAAAACTTAATTTTTGATTAGTCATATGTATTGCTAAGAATTTCATTTGGACAACTTTAAAGGCGATTTTCTCAATATTTTGATTTTTCTGCATCCTCAGATTTCAGATTTTCAAATAGTTGTATCTCAGCCAAATATTGTCCTATCCTAACAAACTTATTTATTCAAATGATGTATAAATCTCAAATAAAAAAAAACAACAACTGGCCCTTATGACCGGTTTTGTGGTCCAGGGTCACAAATATATCCATATAACATAAATGAATTTCATTAACATCACCCACTGGATGTGATAAATACAATACGAGCAATATGCAATACAGTATACAACAATATTAAGAAATATTATTACAATTTAAAATAACTGTTTTCTATTTTAATATATTTAAAATGTAATTTATTATTGTGATGACAAAGCTGAATTTCCATCAGCCATCTTACTCCAGTCTTCAGTGTTACATGATCTTTCAGAAAGTATTCTGCTGAGTTGCTGCTAAATTATTATGAATTATAATTAGTGTTCAAATTTTTAATAATGGTTCCTATTATTATCAGTGCTGAAAACAGTTTTTGCTGCTTAGAATTTTGGGGAAACTATGATATATTATTTCATGATTCTTTATTTAACAGAAAGTTTTTATTTGAAATAGAAATCTTTTTATAAAATTGTAAATGTCTTTACTGTCACTTTTGTTTCAATTTGCTGAATAAATGTCTTTCTTTCTTTCTTTATTTCAAAAGGGAAACACGAAACAAAAGTCTTACTTACACCACACCTTTGAATAATATTAAGCAGCACAACTGTTTCAACATTAATAATAAACATTTCCTGAGCACCAAATCAGCATATTAGTATGTTTTCTGAAGAATCATGTAACACTGAATTCTGAATTCAGTTTTGCCATAACAGGAGTAAATTACATTTTAAAATATCTTAAAATAAAACAGTTATTTTAATTTGTAATAATATTTCACAAAATTACAGTTTTACTGTATTTTGAATAAAACAAATGCAGTCTTGGTGAGCAATTGAGACTGTCAAAAAGATTAAAAAGCCTTACTTATTTCAAACTTTTGACCATGTTTATCTATCTAAAGCAGTTAAGTGCACAGTCATAGACCTTCCTCTGAGGAAAGTTCTTCCATTATTGTACTGCTCCCATTTACAAAGCATTTGTTAAAAGTGGCCATATACTCACTGAGGTCTGAGATGACTCTGCCCAAAGCCTTGGCAGTCCCCATGGAGGCTAGAATGATGTTCTGCCTGGCATCTTGCTCATCTGCACAGCTCAATAAATGAGAAATGCACAGTCCAGCACACTTCCTCACTGAAGATCAACGAGCCTATAATACATGCAACCAGCAAACAATGTTCCTAAAGACTATATAAAAGTACATAGCTTTACCTGTGTACAGACATAAATCATTTAATTCATTTATTTCTAGTTAAAGTGATGCTGTTGTCAGTACACCCAAAGATAAAAGTTTGCAGTTAATAATAATATCGCAATTCCCTTTGGCGTCACTAGGCGGCAGTAGGAACTAATGATGCTGTTCGGCAGCCACACCCCCTTTATGTTAGTGAAGGTGCATTCTAACCGTTCGTCCTGTCATGCAGTTTATTTCCAAACGTAGGAATATATTTTTATATAATATAGAATTTCCAACAGTATGTGCTATTAAAAAGATTTACAATTACTCCACGGAGGCACTTCAGCAGCATCAGGACCATAAGGAGTACAGGGCAGCATCACTGCAGCATAAAGTGCATCTCTTACAAGTGATAGGGCGCTTCCAGTGGTTAATATGAGAACTGCAATGCAGTATCACAGCCATGGACTTAACATTACAGTGCAATGCCTTTATAAATATTTCAAAGCTATGCCATCTTATATATTACAGTTCAAATGTATGTTTTTTTAAGTAATACTTTTATTCTATAAGTATGTATTCAATTGATCAAAAATATGTTGCAAAAGATTTCTATTTGAAATCATTCTTTAAGAACCTTACGAATCACATTTTCTCACAAAAATATTAGGCAGCACAATTGTTCCTAACATTCATAATAATAATAAATGTTTTCTGAGCACCAACAACAACATATTAGAATGATTTCTAAAGGATCGTGTGACACTGAAGACTGGAGTAACGATGCTGAAAATTCAGCTTTACCATCGCTGGAAACACATTTTAAAATATAATAATAATAATAAAAAAAAATTAATCATAATATTTCACAGTATCAATGATTTTACTGTATTTTTGATCAAACAAATGCAGACTTGGTGAGCATAAAAGGCTTCTTACAAGACTACTGACCCTGAACTTTAATGATAAAGTATATATAATTTATATTTTATATAATATTGTATTTATGTGTTACATATAAATATATAAATAATTTCGAAGTTTATCCTCCCCACTTTGTCACCTCATCACATTTTCTGCTTATCAAATGTGACTTTCACATTTACATTACGAGTTGTTTCTGAACAGTAAGACTTTTAATGTTACTTTTTTTTTTTAAAGAAGTCTCTCCTGTTCACCAAGCCTGCATTTATTTGATCCAAAGTACAGCCAAAACCAAAACATTTTTTAAAATTTAAAATAACAGTTTTCTATTTGAATATATTTAAAATGTAATTTATCCCTGTGATTTCAAAGCTGAATTTTTAGCATCATTGCTCCAGTCACATGATCCTTCAGAAATCATTCTAATATTCTGATTTGCTGTTCAAAAACATTTATTATTATGTTGAAAACAGCGGAGTAGTTTTTTTCATTTCATGAATATAAAGTTAAGAAGAACAGCATTTATCTGAAACAGAAATGTTTTTGTAACATTTTAAATGTTTTATCGTCACTTCTGATCTATTTAAAGCATCCTTGCTAAATAAAAATATTAATTCTATAATTTCTTTCCAAAAAAAAAATGAATAAAATATACTGACTCCAAGCTTTTGAATGGTACATTGTATGATGTTACAAAAGCGTTTTATTTCAGATAAATGCTGATTGTTGGATCTTTCTATTCATCTTTGATCACAGGAATAAATTACATTTTTAAATACATTCAAATAGAAGCCAGTTATTTTAAAAAGTAAAAATATTTCACAACACTACTGCTTTTGCTGTATTTGGAACAAATAAATGCAGGCTTGGTGAGCAGAAGAGACTTCTTTAAAAAACATTAAACAGTTATTTTACACTATGTTTATGACACTTCTCTGACAACAGCATTTAAAAATGCCAGAATGAATGAAATAATGACTAAGTGACACAGTGACGCTTTCAGAATCAGGCATTGTTCATTCAGCATGGAAGACAACCAGACCCAATATCTGACATTAGTACAGTACTCTAGAATATCTGGAACAATCAAATCACAAAGCAACATGACAAAGGCAAAAAACACATGACACAAACCCTTCATCGTACACCAGACAATAGAATCATTTAGAACCGGCAACAAGCGCTGCGTAGCACCAGGTTTTGAAACGGTTTGCATTGTCTGACATACCTGTAATTGTTTTATTAAAACAACCGAATCTTAAATACAAGTTGATATCAACACATTTGATTCCGACATCTCGCAAAAAGTATCGTACTGCTTTAACGACGTCAAACACAATGACTGAGAACCATTGCAAGCGATACTGTGTACTTCACGCATTTAACCGAACCATACACGTCATTATCTTTAATATATTCATAAGCACCAAAATCCAGTCGCAAAGAACCCTGTTGCTGAGCCCACAGCAATCCTAGAGTTAATTCATAGGTTACAAAAGAAAACACCAAATGCATTAAATGACCAGCTGTCAAGTGAATAATGTTACATGCTGAGTTAATGCTTTTCAACAGTCTGGAATATGACCGGTTTATTACGATCCAAGTAGTGCGTGACCATAAGCACCAAAAAAATGTCTGCATTGAAATCTACAGTTGTGGAATGGACCTGAAGTGAAGCGGTGGTCTTCAAGTGCACGTTTTGTGAATGTAAGACAATGAAAGAGAGAGAGCGTAAAGGCTGAGTAGGTGTAAAAATCAAGTTAAATAATCCCATCAAGCAGCTGTTTTCTTGTAATTGCTGGTTTGTCAAATAAGCATCTCAGATTTGGTGAGGTAAGTTGATAACTGTTGCCCTTTTATAAACATTGAAATGAGAAAATAAGTTAGATAAGGGATCAGTTTCAATCTGATCTGGGACCTGTTCCACTTCTTCAAAATCTGAAACTAGTAGGAAATGATCCCTTCTGAGAAGGATACTGACAGCAATTATTCCAGTCTGAGACCACCTGGAATCACAACCGTAGCAAAGAACTGTGAGATCTCCTGATATGCTCCCTGACTGCTGAGTTTGTGTGCTTAAAATGAGTTGTAAAAAAGACAATCCAAATAAACAAACCGAAAATATAAGAATATAAAAAAACGCAGAACCAGAACAAATCAAAAATACTCCATAACAAAAGTCATCTTCATTACTGAGCACATAAATTAAAAACTACACCTCCTTCATCTTCACCCGTCATCCCTTCTTACTGTCTGGCTGAGAGAGGGATGTGAAGATGGGAAAGAGGACGACAAGCACCAGATTAAGCAGAGTGGATCTATATTAGTGTCTATGGAGGGTCTTAAAAACACTTTCAACCCTTGTGTCTGCCTCTACCTCCCTCTCTGTGAATTCTCTTGCTTTGCATGTTCATTTCTTCTTCCGCTCCTGTGAACATCTTGGGCAGTACCTGAGGTAGACGGAAAACAAGGCAGATGTTGAAATATACATGTGTACTTACTAAAACCGATATTCTCTATTGCTATATTATGTGAGTTACTTTAGACTAAAATGTTTGTTTCTAAACTGATGCCCGACAGCATTGACTGGCATCAGTTTCAAGGGCAAAAAAAACAAAAACAAAATCACAACTACTAACCACTTCCCCCTGGGCTTGGTGGTCAGACCCACACAGGCAAAGTGGAACCACTCGATAGAACACTACAGAAAGAGAAATGCACACATTTACCACAAGCACAGCTCTGAAAATAAATGTACAGGACTCTGCTGTAACATAAAGCTGCCTTCTGGGAATAGAATTTACAGCTTATGTCTAAATACTTAACCTCCATTTTATGCAGTTGAGGTCAACATTTTACATACACCTTGCGGAATCTGTAAAATGTTAATTATTTTACCAGAATAAGAGGGATCATACAAAATGCATGTTATTTTTTATTTACTACTGACCTGAATAAGATTTTTCACATAAAAGATGTTTACATATAGTCCACAAGAGAAGTTGCATTTATAAAAATGACCCCATTCAAAAGTTTACATACACTTGATTCCTAATACTGTGTTGTTACCTGAATGATGCACAGCTGTTTTTTTGTTTGTTTAGTCATAGTTGTTCATGAATCCCTTGTTTGCCCTTAACAGTTAAACTGCCTTTCTGTTCTTCAGAAAAATCCTTTAGGTCTGGTTTGTTTATTTTAGTATTTTTGTGTATGTGAACCCTTTCCAACAATTACTGTATGATTTTGAGATCTATCTTTTCACACTGAGGACAACTGAGGGACTCATATGCAACTACTACAGAAGGTTGAAACGCTCACTGATGCTTCAGAAGGAAAAACGATGCATTAAGAGCTGGGGGATGAAAACTTTTGAACAGAATGAAGATGTGTACATTTTTCTTATTTTGCCTAAATATAATTTTTTTTTTTCATTCAGTACTGCCCTTCAGAAGCTACAGAAGAAAAAAAATTCTCAGAAGACAAAATAAGTTAAATTTACCCTGATCTTCAAATTCAAAATGTTTTCACCCCCCTGCTCTCGATGCATCGTTTTTCCATTAGTGAACGTATGAACCTTCTGTAATAGTCCCTCAGTTGTCCTCAGTGTGAAAAGATGGATCTCAAAATCATACAGTCATTGTTGGAAAGGGTTCACATACACAAAAATGCTGAAAAACCAAAGAATTTGTGGAATCTGAAGGATTTTTCTGAAGAACGGCAGGCAGTTTAACTGTTCAGGACAAACAAGGGACTCATGACCAACTTTCACTAAACAAACAAAAAAAAACAGCAGCTCTGGATCATTCAGGTAAGAACACAGTATTAAAAATCAAGTGTATCTAAACTTTTGAACAGGGTCATTTTTATAAATTCAACTTTAATTTTCTCTTGTGGACTATATGTAAACATCATGTGAAATATCTTATTCAGGT
Organism: Labeo calbasu; assembly: GCA_019740295.1. Classification (NCBI taxonomy): domain Eukaryota; kingdom Metazoa; phylum Chordata; class Actinopteri; order Cypriniformes; family Cyprinidae; genus Labeo; species Labeo calbasu. The sequence goes on from JAHKKF010513548.1 coordinate 17,660, forward strand.
CAGTAGTAAAAAAAAAAAAAACATGCATTTTGTATGATCCCTCTTATTTTGGTAAAATAATTAACATGTTGCAGATTCTGCAAGGTGTATGTAAACTTTTGACCTCAACTGTAAATATCTATGTTAGCAAATAATGTATGAGAGGCTGTGAGCTTTTTGACTTCTGTCATGGTGCATTAAATGAAAAAGGAGACTCACGTCTGTATTGTCACAGCCGATCATCTCTCCGTATGACACCTGGTGGCAGAGGCAATAGGTGGGTTCGTTGGGGTCCACTGGCATGTCCAACACATCCGAAGGGTGCACGTTCCCAAAGTTCACGGCCGGAGTTGAAAACTCAGAGCTGGAAGACGTTTTTTAATAAAATGTTATTAGATTTCGAAACACATTTATTTTTTTCAGTGCATTTTGCCTCTTTTGATGACACAAGCGGTTAGATAGCGAAAAGAAATGATGTAGTCCGCACTGTAGGGCAAACTGCTAACCCTTTGCTATTTCTAAACATTAAAAATGTATTTCAAAACAACTAAAATATTTATGTACAAGCTGGGAGGCTCCAGTACCCTTCTAACATCACCAACAGATTACACATACAGCCTATATAAATCTCCACTAAAAGAGGAATAATAAACCAAAACTTAAGCTGTGGCACATACTCTATCATTCAAAAGTTTGGGGTCTGTAGAAGTTTTAAATCTTGTTGAAAGAAGTCTATTTAATATATTTTATAAGCAATTTATTCCTGTGATGCAAAGCTGAATTTTCAGCAGTATTACTCCAGTCTTCAGTGTCACATGATCATTCTAATACGCAATTCTGGTGCCACAAGCAGCACAAAAATGACACACTTTAAAACAGAATTATAATCTAAAATGTGTGAGTCTCACCTTTGCGTGAGTTTGACCTTCTTCTGTCCGCTCTTTGAGCTGCAGTCATCGTCGGAGTTCTTCACCTTTGACCTAGTGCGAGTCACCTCCTTCTTTTTGGGTCCTCGATGGTCACCTTCAAACAACAAATGACCATCAGAAACATTGTTGATGTATAGAGATCCACATAAGAGCTCTGCATGTGCCAAAACAGCACTAATAGCCTTAAGAAGCTATCAAATTCACAGAAACACTCACTCTTGTTACCCTTGCTGGAGGTAGAGTCGTAATCGGTGCTTTCTATCTGTTTCTCCTTGAGGTCAGCCTCAAAGCGAGCCAGGTCTGTATCCAACCTTCGAATATGCTTGTCCACCTAAATGCACAGAGTAAATGAAACGTGAGCTGTTGTATGGAGTTATAAAGCAGCTAAATGTACATTACAGATAGGACAGTGTAGTTGGACAGGAAGCAAAGTAGGAGAGAGAGAAGGTGGTGGGATCGGGAAAGGTCCACGAACCGGGATTCGAACTCGGGTCACCAGCAGCGCAACATATTTTCCATTTTGATATGTTTTAAAATACTATTTACTTCAGCAAAGCTGAATTTTCAGCATCATTACTCTAGTCTTCAGTGACACATGATGCTTCTGAAATCATTTCGATATGCTGATTTGGTGCTCAATAAACATTTCTTATTATCAATGTTCAGAACTGTTGTGCTGCTTAATATTTTTGTATTCTTTGATGAACATAAAGTTCAAAAGAACATTGTCTAAACAGATTTTTTGTAACATTACTTCCACTTTCTATCAATTTTATGCATCCTTTCTGAATAAAAGTATTAATTTCTTCAAAAAATTCATATTGTCCCCATACTTTTAAACAGTAGTGTACATTTATATTAAAATGTAATATATATAAACAGAATTTGCTGTAGTTATAAAAGCCAATCTAACCATCTCATAGGTTTGCATCGCAAGCTGGACTTTGTCATCTCCAAACTCTTTACACTTCCCATAAGACTGCTGGATCTGTCTTAACAGTGAGAGCTTCTGTTCAGAGGACAACGTCCGAGCATTGGCTGTGTATTCACGAGCCAGAGAATCAATCTGCCCTTTCAGATCTAGAGAAAGAAGAAATGCAAACAAACAATCACTTACTATCCTAAGCAATCAGACATTAAATATAAACATTTAAAACCTCCTTAAAGTGATTCTATATTACTGTATTGAGGCAGGTTTAGACTCACCCTCTGTCCTCTGGTCCAGATCTCGCATCAGCTGGAAGTTCCTCTGCAGTTCAAAGGGCAGATTCTCTATGCCTAAAGAGATAAAGTGACAGATGAATAATCCACACTATCACAAAGCCATAAATCAAGACCCATAATGCTGTGCGGATCTGAAAACCAGCACCACAGTACCATCTCGAGCGCAAGCTGAAACACAGCATTTAAAGCTTGTCATTGCGTTTTAATTTTGCCAGGTATTTATTTACAACATTTCATTAAAATTACATAACAGTAATATTACACTGTCACGTTTATCGGTGCCGCACCGACTAAACATAACTAACATTACATAACCATTGTTAACATCATAACACTGTTTACATTTAGTTAGCCCGTTAGCTTCAGAGAATGATCGTACTGACGTTTTTATTAGCGCTGTTTTGTCTCGTTAGGCGATCGTTTTATTGTAAATCGTGTGTGTATGTGAAACATGCAGGCATGCTGGATAATATGAACGCGGAAGATGTTTATTTATGGGGATGGATATAGAAACAAAGACAATAGCCTTACTGTCCAAATAGTGCTCTAGATACATTCCAGCCGCCATTTTGACAAACACAAACAAAGGTTCTTCCGGTTTCACCGGAAGTCCTGGGCTGGGGGGCTATGAGGGGGAGGGGTCATGAGTGGGGGGTGTCAGTTGACCTCTTTCATGTCCTCTATCTACTTTGAAAGTGTGTTGAAACAGAATGATAAAGCTTCTCTTTGGATGTTCAGAGATGGAGAATAGCAAAATGAGTGTATTTGGAAACAAATTATAAGATTTTAGGATTTTTTTTTTCTCAGTTTGTCATCTGAATATCAACACTTGTCAAATTTTGTCAGACAAAATAGTTTTGAGGTTAACTGATGTAATTAATCTTTGGATAATGATTTATGACATTCTTATGTTGAAGGGACGGACTTGAGGAAACATGAGTACAAAAATATTGTTTTTATTTTGAAGTAAAAAGATAAAATTAGATGCTTAGGGTAAGATGCTCCCTGGAATTGGCACAGAAATATTAAATTAATATTTAATTGTAATTCATGGTGTTATTCAGTAACTTCATAAGTTTCAGACATCCTCACTATTCATTAAAACATATAGGGTATTTGGGTGAAGTTTAATATTTAGATTAAGGATTTTACAAGAATGACAAAATTAGCAAATATATCTAAATATGTTAGCATACAATTTTAAAGTAATTCCACATTGTTCTTAAGGTAAGCATCATCCTCCATCTTTCCGTACTGTGGTATTTAATTTTAGTTTTATGTCTAAACAGGCTTTGCCTGTTTTCGCATTAGTATTCCAAAAATAAATCTTAAAAAAAAAAAAAAAATCACCTACACTCTAAAAAATGCCGGGTTAAAAACAACCCAACTTGGGTTATTTCCCAACCCAGCGCTGGGTAAATATTGGACCGAACACATGCTGGGTTATTTTGACCCAGCTGGTTGGGTTAAATGTTTTTACCAAACATGCTGGGTTGTTTTATTTAACTCAACTACTGTTTACAAATGATTATATTGCTGGCTTAAAACTCACACAATTATAGAGGCAACAGCAATAATCAAAAGATGAACATTATTAAGCAAAAACACCCATGGATAAAAATATAAGACATATTGAATTTATTTGGATGAATACAGCATAGTTTATGCATAGTTTACCATAACCTGCCCAAAAAAGTACTGAGATTAGAGGACATATTTTAACATCAAATGAAATTAAATTCAGTATTATAATAAATAAAATCAATTTGTTATCCAAGGCAAAAGGCATTTCCGTAATGCGAAACGACCGCTGCTGACGACGCTGCTGACAACGCTGCTGACGACGCTGCTGACGACGCTGCTGACGACGCTGCTGACTGACATCTCGTCATTGTAGGTTGTGTTACATAAAATAATCGAATTTACAGCACAGTAAAGAATTTTTAAATGAAATAAAATGCATACAAACCTTCGCTGAAGAAGTGCATTAAATCGGTGGCGCTGTGAACCGCACTCTCCTGAAGAGGATGCAAAAGCCCACGTACTGTAACTCAGTAGCTCGGTTATTTTGTCAAAGTACAGGCTCAACCCAGCGGTTGGGTAGAAAAAAATAACCCAATATTTAAAAAACCATTAAAAATGACCCAGCAGCTTAGTTACAGAAAACTACACAGCACCTGCGAAAAAAATATTAAAATAACCCAATAAAATGACCCAACAAGCTGAATCCAGCATTTGGGTTAAAAATAAATAAATAAATAAATAACCCAGTATTTTTGTAGTGCAGAAAAACTACCCAGCCCCTAGGTAAAAACATGAAAAACAACCCAATTAAATGACCCAGCAGGCTGAACCCAGCATCTGAATTAAAAAAAAAATAACCCAGCATTTTTTAGAGTATAATTGCTTTAGTGTTCGTCAAGACATTACCTGCATCATCTAAATACACAAATGAGATTTTAACATCTGTTCTCTCTCTGAAGCCTCTATAGTTTTTCCTAGCATGTACTCTGTACTTTTCACCAGAAGAGGGCAATAGTCAATAGTCTTTGAGCTGTTTAACAAGAGAACCTGTGGGAATGTTGGTCAGTAGCTAGTTCCTCTCCCAGTACAGTCATTATCCCAATAAACACATTACAGGAGTGGAGCTGACAGCCAGACAACAATACAGCAGTTAAGACTTGAGACTGTGTTGTGCAGTACGGAGAGGATACTCAATCTCATTTAAGCGAGAGCTGGCACAATATGTCACCCCACAGGACTGCCAAAAGAACGTAATTACTGCTGCTTTCCCAATCGAGATACATGTCTAAACAGGCTTCCTCCTTTGCCTGTTTTCGCATAAGTATTCCGGACTATGTCGTCTGAGCTGTGCTGCTGAATCAGATTTTCTAAAATAGCTGTAGATGAACATAATTAAGATCTAGTGAGATGATCACTTGCAGAGTACAATTTAAGACGCTATTTGCATGCTGATTTCTTTTCGCTTTTTTGTGAAGTACTTTCTGTTTTTAAAAGCAGGCACAGAATAAATGTCGGTTCCGATAAAGCAGCTCTCAAAGTCTCTTCTAGCTGCCTGCGACTGGTATAATTTTGCCTCTCTAACACCCACGTATCGTATGAAGTATTAAGGGAGCACACTCTCTGTTTAGGGAGTGTTGTCAGTGGTCTCCCTCAAGGAGAAATTACTGTGGCAATGCTAATAAGCATTTATGCTCCCTTGAGCAAATTAAAAAGGGAGAAGACAAGCACTCATTCCTAGACAGAGTAGTAATCGCAATGCCCACAGCGCTCATTAAGGGTAGCATGCCATCATATTATTTGAGTGACTTGATTTCCACCGTTATTACTGCTTAACACTGTCAGGGGATGTAAAATATTGTTTATGAGAATTTTTTTATAATTGTGAATGCTAAAATCAATCACCAAAATGACTTTCTCCAGTGTAGGCCAGATTTTATTTCTTAAAATGATATTTTTTTTACTTTTATGCTCACAGATTTAACCATTTGCTCACATTGTATTATGTACACTACCAGTCAAAAGTTTTTGAACAGTAAGATTTTTTAATGTTTTTTAAAGAAGTCTCTTCTGCTCACCAAGCCTGCATTTATTTGATCTGAAGTACAGCAAAAACAGTAAAATTTTGAAATATTTTAACTTTTAAAAATAACTGTTTTCTATTTGAATATATTTTAAAATGTAATTTATTCCAGTGATCAAATCTAAATTTTTCAGCATCATTACTCCAGTCTTCAGAGTCACATGATCCTTTAGAAATCATTCTGATATGCTGATTTGCTATTCAAGAGACATTTTTATTATCATTTGTATCAATATTTAAAACAGCTGAGTACATTTTTTTCAGGATTATTTGATTAATAGAAAGATAAAATGCTTTTGTAACTTTATACACTCTATACCATTTAAAGGCTTTGAATCAGTATAATTGTTTTGGTATAATTTGTATTTAGCAAGGATGCTTTAAATTGATCAAAAGTGATGATAAAGACATTTATAGTGTTACAAAAGATTTCTATTTCAGATGAATGAATTTCAGATCAAAGAAACCTGAAAAAATCCACTCCACTGTTTTCAACATAATAATAAATGTTTTTTTGAGCAGCAAATCAGAATATTCAGCTTTGAAATCACAGGGATAAATTACATTTTAAAATATATTCATATAGAAAACAGTTATTTTAAATAGTAAAAATATTTTAAACTTTTTGGCTGTACTTTGGATCAAATAAATGCAGGCTTGGAGAGCAGAACAGGACTTAAAAAAAAAAAAAAAACCATTAAAAAACTTTTGACTGGTAGTGTATATATAAACAGATAGATAGATAGATAGATAGATAGATAGATAGATATGATAGTGTACATGTTCAGATATTTATATTGAAATACAAGATATTCCCATTCTCTTATTCTAATTTCTTGTCCTAGCTTCTGCCTGTAAACAACAGTAAATAAAAGCAAAAAAAGTCTGTGGCCATCTTTTCCCTAAATATCTTTTGTATAGACTGAAAGCAAATTACACTGAACTTTCGGTTGTTCAGCCAAACAGGTGTTTTAGGGCAGATGCAGATGGCTGTACATGCATGGCGGAGGTTATATTTATTTTTAGAAGATTAACACTTGACAAGAACTGACCCTTTCAGGCAAACCCATTTGCAGATCAAGTAAACTATAATGCCCTTGCACAGGTACAAAGTGACAGGACTGTGAGCTCTGGGTGATTCACAATCTCAGAGGGCCAAAGAAATGTTCAGAGAGAATAAAACCCTGCTGAATTACTTTGGTCTAACATGGAGTATTGATCGCGGCCAAGGGCAGTATAGAGCCGGGCCGGAGCCCGGCTCTCTGTCTGAATTAGAGCTCTGTCGGCACAGCGCAGGTCTGATGTACTCACACTGTGCAAATGTACAGGGAAGAAATCGGATTTGCAGCGGCTGTACTGCAGTTTGCTATGGGGATTGTTAAGAGCATTTTTCCCCATCATCGTGTCTTCTATAGCACATTGGGAGGTCAGTACATGTTCTGTGCTATTTATAGTTATGCAATTAGCGTGACAGTATGTGGTAAGTTACGCCAGCATGTAACGTAGCCTAAAAGCATGCAGCAATAATGTTAAGTTAAATAACAGCATGCAACCTTCAAATTATAGCGACGGCATATACAGTTACTGTGTTATTATGTGCACAGACAGACACACACAAATCAAAATATGCAAGCGAGACATAGGAAGTCCCAGCCTCAAAGTGAATTTGATGTCAGTGGCTGCTTTGAAAATGAGAGATAGGGTGGAGAAAGAGAGGGAGATACAGAAAGAGAGAGTGAGAAAAGGATGACTCACCCTTTGAGAGAGCCTCCTGTAACTTCAGGCAAGCTGTTGGGCGCATAAATAAATGATGATATGGTGTCCCAATGTTGGTTTTGTGATGTCAGGATGAGCCTTCTCCCTCCCTCTTCCTCTCTATTTATCTCCCTCAGTGTCAGGTATACGCCTCCAATTTTAAGTTGGAGAAAGTTGAGGCATTGATTTGTGTAGAGTCATTTATAAAGTGCGAAGCGTTGACACTTCGGGTGTCTGCATTTCTGAAGCTGTTGGTATGATGATGTGCTATCAATGGCGTTTTGACTGTGTCTGATTTCATTGATTAAGTTGAGATGTGTTAACACAACTTGTTAACAAGGTCTGTTGCAAAATAATTTTAACTGATGTTAAGTAAACACATTTTTGTCACTATATAGGTGGAGAGGGGGTAGAATTAAATACTTTTTTTTCATGTTTTTAAAGGACCCTCTTATGCTCACATGCTTATTTGATCAAAAATACAGCAAAACAGTAATATTGTGAAATATTATTACTATATAAAATAACAGTTTTTTTTATATTAATATATTTACTTGCTTGAACCCTATTGTAATTGTTAGAATGATCACAGATCAGCGATCTCCACATAAAACTGATTGTGCAGACCAAACCGTAAGTCATAGTGACCTGAAACTTGGAGGGATGGTAGTATTCACACCACCTACAACGTGACCTAGGTTCACCCCAATGTTCAAAAGTACGAAATCGCTCATAACTCCTTAACCGTCACTGTCTTATGTTGTTGGAATCCGTGGCTCACGCTGAACAAAATGCATCAGATTTGATTGGGTATTTCGCATTTTGTGAAAAACCTACTTTTGCTAACTAGTTCTAGGTTTTTCGCCTGATTTGAACCAAACCAGTGCAGAAAGATTCTCTGGAGAGTGAATATTAATAATTATCAAAAGTTTAACTTTCGACTCGCCGTCGCAAAGGGGCACCAAAATGTTTGAAAGCGGCAGGTTCACTTTTAGTAAAATGCCTGTAACTCTTGAACGGAATGAGATATCACTGCCAAGCTCAGAACACTTGTATATAAGCTCAATGTGAATTTACAGGAAAATAAAAAATGTCTTAATATAAATTGCTAAATAATGTCTTTTTACATATGTGCTTAAATGCCTTAAAGAACTTGAACCCCATGTAATCGTAATATTTAATATGTTTTTTTCTTTCTTCTTCCATTTACAGAATTTTAATTATGAAATATACATGTAATCATTTTAGTGACAGATGTACTTATTAATTTGTCATATTTGTCATTTATATGTTTCCAAATGACTAAATGCAAATAATGGGCCCTTTCTAAATATACATTTTTAAAAATGCTGGGTTAAAAACATAAAAATGTGGACAAACCCAGCGATTGGGTTGTTTTGACCCAGCTGTTGGGTTAAATATTTAACCCAGCCTTCTGGGTAGTTTTATTTAACTCAACTATTGCTTAAAATTTACTGTATTTCTTGCTTAAAATAAACTCAAAATAGGTTGAAAATTAACATTTAATATATTTATTAATCAATTTAACAAGTAATAATTACATAATATTCCTTTTTTTTTTAAATTGCTTATTAAAAATAATCAAATTCACCTTTTGATTATTGCTGATGCCTCTAGAAATTATGTGTCTGATTTTAATTTACAATCTATTCTGGGTTCATTTTAATCCAGCCATACAGCATTTGTTTTAACAATATTTGATTTCAATAAAACTACCCATAAGGCTGAGTTAAACATTTCCCTGCTGACAAAAATAGCTAAAAGATGGTCTTAGCTGGTCTCCCAGCCTGACCAGCTAAGGAAGTGACCAAAACCCCTCTAAAACATAACTGCTGACCAGCTAAAACCAGCCAATCAGCTTAGGCTGGTTTTAACAGTTTTTTTCAGCAGAGCTAACCCAACCGCTGGGTCAAAACAAAACAACCAAATTGCTGTGTTTGTCCACATCATCTCTTCCTGTACAAATTATTTAAGTATGTGTTTCAAAGTATAAGTTTCTATGAATGTGCAAAGGCACTCAATTTAAACTTAAAAGTTTATGTTAGAAAAGAAAACATATTGTAGATTTGATGCGAAGCTATATAACACCAAGTGAAAAGTGTTAAATGAAATGCTTGGAGAATCATACGTATCGAAACAGACTTTCAAAGCGGAAAAGCTGTCAACCCCGGCATCTGTTTGGACGGCTCCCCTGTAATATTACCGCACACATGCATACTTCATCCTTTCTTTCCTCCTCCCATCCCTGTCATCCCTTCTTTCCTCTCCTCATCGCTCTCGCTCTTTCTCTCTCTCTTCCTCCTGAATACTAATTCAGCCTCATGGTCCTTAATATGATTCAGAGCACACCTCCTGGGTTAGCCCTCTCCATTTCTCTTCAAAGGTTCTTCTACTGGCAACGCGGGCTGAATGCAGTGACAGAATTTGTTTTAAAAAAGCAGAAGGAAGAAACCTTGCTCGCTTGAGGCAGGGGAGAGTGCGCATGTACGGTCTGGACAGCATGAGCGTGTGTGGGTATATTCAAGGTTATGGCTCACACTGGACATGACAAGGAAACATGATGAGCCGGTTTACATAGATGCGCAAAACTCTCCGATTTGAGCATGAGGGCTGAGAAAGCAAGTCCAAGAGATAAATAGATGTTTGTACAAGCTTTGGAGAGTGCAAGCGCAACAGGAAAATAAGAACAAGGGAGGGGCGGCAGAGTTGGGTGGGGAGACAGATGCGCCGCATTGTCAAGCGATAATGGAGAGAAGCAAAGAAAAGAGATGCCCCATACGATTGCTCAAGATATTGATCCGGGAACTCCAGGGAATTGCGTGCAACTTCTGATCAACGTTCTTTCCTTGTGTTGTCATTGACATTTCTCAATGTCATTGTCAGCTGTTTGATGCTACAACCAGTAGTATCGATTACAAAGGGATTTATGGGAACACAAGTGGCCGGTGAGCGGTTTCACATCGTTCTCTCCCGTTTCACAGACACACTGACTTAGTGACTGACTAACTCTGATATCTCGGCTCACCAGAGAGTATTGAGGGGGTTGCAGCGAGGCAAGGAGGGAGGGAGGGTGGATGACGGCGAGAGCGTGTTGGAGGCGCGCGCACACACTCGCTCTCATACAGCCTTACAGAGACAGGAGGGGAGAGTCAGAGACGCGGAGAAGAAGAAGAGGAGTGAGAGAGAGAGAGAGAGAGAGAGAAGGAGAGAATGTCTGCTGAGAGGGTGGCTCTCGTTCCTCGTTCACAAACCGGCCCTCGCTGAGACACCATGGGCTGTATCGGCTCCCGCACCATCAGTAAGACCCTCTCCGTTTTGATTGCCTTTCTTTTCCAGGTTGAAAGGAGAGCAGCCGGGGTTAGAGGAGCGATAGGCGACGCTCGCACGCATCCCCCCTCTTGGGGAAAACGTGTGTGTTTCTATGGAAACCTTTTGGTTAAAGGCCGTTTGTCCTCCAGGCTTTGACAGTGATTCGGCACGCTGCTTGTGGGAAGCCGGGATGGAGGTGTCAGTTTTTGAGAGCCGTTAGTGCGACTGGAATTGATAGCCGTATGTGTCCGCGTGCATGCGGTAGGTGCAGACAGACCGCTCGCCCAGTGGTTTTAAGGAACCAAAGTAGAATTTTTAGAGCGGGCGATTGCATTCGGACGGTCTCAAAGAGTCGCCACTGTGCTAAGGTCACGCCAGGAGCTGTTTGTGTGAAAACAGCAGCAGTTCACAGGTTTGAGCGCGTACGTACATGCAGGTTAACCGAGGAGGGTGTTTTTCGGGATCAGAGGTGCAGGATCCACGCGCTCACGCGCAAAAAACGTTCAGGTGTGACGCGGAGCCGGCTGGATGCGCCTCACATGTAGGTCAAATTCTGCAAAGTCAACGGCACCGGTGGGCACCTGTTCCCGCCAAACGGTTACGCGGTTACGCAGCCGTCGATGACAAATTGCGGGTGTTTTGGCGCGATTAATATTCTGCTCTAACCGTGAGACGGCAGGCAGGCTAACTACCCTGGAGAGAAGCCACTGAATTGTTCCTCTTAAACGTGTTTTACGATACCGTACGCCCATTAAGACGAGAGCGCAGTATCAAAACAAACCCAGGCAGCTGATGGAGTGATAAATAAATAAATGCTGCTGTATTTGACCTTTGATTGTCATTGAGCTGTCATGGCAAAGGAACAGAGAGTCTAGATGGAAGGTTTCTTTTATGTTAACAAAGCAGAAAGTGTCAGAGTGGGACATATTGGCTAATTAGGGAAGCCTGTATTTATATCCTGCTGAGTGACTACATTTAATCACCTTTTTATTTCAGAAATTCCTATATTTTCAAGTTGTGGCACTGAAATTGGCCAGCTATCTGATATGCTCTAGAGAGGAGCGTGGATGGCATATTTAGTGTTTGGCTATAAATAGTGTCTACTTTACAGTGACCGAAAAGGAGAGGAGAGAGGACAAGATGCATGCTAAATAATATGGGTCAAGTGCCTGATACGGGCCTGTGGTTGTTCACCCCCTTATTCTGAGTGAAGTAAACACTTCTCATGTAAGCCGAGGAAATTTATGTGCTGTCGACATGTTGCACCGACGCTCTTAATGGCTTAACCAAGGCCCTGTTATCGATTTTTTTGTTATTCTTGACTTCATGAGCTCACAAAGCAAATTGTTGCTACAGCCAGAAATAAGAGCATTCTTAGGTGTACATTGATCATCACAAATGCACTGCATTTGAATTATACTTTTAAACTTTATATATATCAGGTTTGGGTTTTTAATTTGAGTCACTTACACAGCTTTTGCTCCTCTCACAAGACTATGTAATGAATCAACCACAGCCTTTAAAGGGCACTACTGGAATACCTGAATCTGGTGACAGATTGTAAAGGGCAATTGCAATTTACTAATCAAAGCATTAAACTACAAATACCCTCTTGAAGCTTTCAGTAAACGAGCATGAAATGACACTTCACCGGCTTTCCTCATTAAAGTAGTTATGCTAGCTAAGCTGTCAAACATATTCATTGGGAATATGTTTGCTGTAATTACAGTCTTATGCACTTCACCAATCAGCAGTGAGGGTCAATCTATGGCTGTAGACACAGCACTAAGCATTAACAAATTATCATGAATTAAGCGAGTGTATATTTTTATATTTTGAACAACTTGTCTTTAGCTATTTAACTTTTTAAACTTTTTTTTAAATCTACTTATTAAAACCAAGTATGAATCTAATCAAGTTAGTGTTTTTAAGCATGTTACATTTATTCCAAAATAATGGAGGAAGTAAGAATTTATGTTCAGCTTTTCTGTTAAATAGTTTACTTTTAACTTTTAAATACTTTTAACTGTTTTTGAATTTGTCAGATCATCAGTCACCAAAGCTCAGTAAATACTGGTCACAGCAGATTTACTTTAAATTTAACCAAGCTTATTATTCACTAAAAACTCCCACAGATCATGTTTTCATGCCATTTTAAATGTTATTTTGATTTAACAAAGTGGTTATGTCAATAAGTGTGAGTTGTTTACTTACTTTTTTAAATCACTCTTCCAATTAACGCCATTATATCCTTCTTTCAGACTGACTCGCAAACGCGAAACACACACAAACCCAAGAGGCGGGATTTATCACAAGATCCAATCACAGCGGATCTTAACCAGTCATATCCAATCATATCGCCGCACTGCCTCCTCTCACGTGACCGTTAAACTCAATGGGCGCAGGGGAGGCGAGACAGACGTAGAACTTTACCTGCTGGTGTCGCTGTTGGACAATGTTCTTTTAGAAAAACGAGTGATGCAATACACTTTTTAATGTTATATTTTGCAATATTGGCGTTGTTTTATTTTTGTACTACATTTTTTTTCTCATCCAATATTTTGAGGAGACACTGCCTGAATATGACGCGTTCATTTGCCAAACAGATAACTCCGTTTTTAACCATTTTGAAAAATCACGTTTTTTCATTGTGTATTGCAATTAATCTCAATCAAACTGCAGTTGGGTTATTTTGATTGAACTAAAAAAGAACAAAAAGAAAAAAGAACATGATTTTTGAAATGTAAAAAAAAAAATGTTTTTGCAAATAAACTCTTCATATAATACATTTGCTTATATTACATACATGTATTTGAAAATATATAATCATATATTATGCTATATTTGCTTGTCTTTATGTAATGCTATATATATTCCAGAGCAGTGTAACAGTATTGTCACTGTAGCCGAATGATGAATGATCTGACCTTATGGTTCAATCCCAAGTAAGTGTCTCAGGAGTGAATGTAACAAGCAATAAGTTGAGAGAATTCCAATCACACACAGCTGTGTAACAAAAGACTTCTCAGTCGTTTCTCTCTTTTCTTTCTATTTCTGTCTACGCTAGCTGTGTGGTGTTCTGGTTTATTATTGAAATTTGTCACATTTTATATTGTTGAGTAATTTTATGATAAATTGCTTCTCTTTGGGTAAAAGCATCTGTTAAATAGATACATTTATATATAGATCAATAAAAACGGTGTGTATTTGTTTGTCACAGGATTGTGGGTGAGAACTGTCGTGTAGGTGTGTTTGAGAGGGCATCAGGTGGATGGCTGAGCTCTTGGCACTAATGCCGATGTTTGCACTGGGTCGCTCTCTGTACGTGTTTGTTCTGTTCTGAGCTATTGCATTACTCAGGGATGCCTCTTTGTATTGATTTAATTTCAGCCTCTGAAAGAGGGACAGACAGGCTGACATGCAGATGGTGTCTCTCTACCTTTCTCTCTCACACACACATTCATGTCCTGCATGTGTGTGTGTCTTTGCATGTGATTGCATGATCCAGCTTGTGTGGTGACAGACACGGTCCAAGGTGACTGGCTCAGTATGATTGAGAGGTTTACTCCTCAAGGAGGAGGAGGAGGCAGAAGGGGCAGGAGGAATCATGAAGAGAGAGAGAGAGAAGGACTGCAAAGAATGAGTCAGACGAATGAAGGAAGGAGGGAGGGAGAGAAAGAGGTTGATGGAGGCCCAGCGAGTGACAGACAGGAAGTTCTCAAATGTCTTCTGGTGAATTTGTACCTCTTATCACTTCTTATCCAGTGCTGTCCATAAAGGGAACTGATCCTCAGGTTAGTTTTAGGTTTTATTCTAATAGTGCCACTTGACTTTTCTTATTTTTTAGCTGCTGCCATCCAGTTTCACCTGTCTGTTCGCTCAAACTAAGTTTGTGAAAGCAGAAGCAGTTGCTTTTTTTACAGATTTCTATTAATATTAGGTCGAAGGTCACTTTATAAACCGATAGAGGTGAGTTTTAAGTCCCAAATGAAGAAATGTTCAGCCTTGCAAGTCAATACTGTAATGAAATGCCATAAAATGTGCTTGCTTTCTTTCTTTCTTTCTTTCTTTCTTTCTTTCTTTCTTTCTTTCTTTCTTTCTCTCTCTCTAATAGCTTTATTTGTAGCTGAAAGATGTTGCTTAAATTATATATATATTCTTTTGACCTTTTGAAAAAAATGCTTTATGGTTTCCATGAAAAATATAAAGCAGCACAACTGTTTTTTGAGCAGCAAATCAGCACATTAGAATGATTTCTGAAAGATAATGTGGAGCTGAAGACTGAAGTTATGACTGTCAATAAATTACATGAATAAATTACTTTTCAAAATATATTAAAACAGAAAAGGGTTAAAATTGTAAAAATATTTGCTTATATTTAAACAATTTTACTGTATTTTTTAAATCAAATAAATGTGCCTTGGTGAGAGTAAGAGACTTGTAAAACTTTATTAAACCAGACATCGTCTTAGTTTAATAACTAGCTGATTCATCTAAACAGTAATTACCACTGTTCAATTTAATTGCTGCTTATGGGTTTCTATTTCTTCTACTCCCCATCTCTTCTTTACTGACTCTTTTTCAGTTCAGTCTTTTGCTCTTTACGGCTATTTATACTGTGCCACTTCATTTCTATTTCTCTTAACACGAAAAGACTGTGACTGGTCCTTAAATGTGGTGTATGAAATTTTTTGACTGTACCAAAGCATAAAAACACCATAATACATTCACAGATATTTAGGAAACATGCTAAATTCACATATTTGTTTCTTCAAAAAACAATGCTAAAGGCAGTTACCCTACTTTGAAAATATGCATTCTGTACCAGAATGTATGGTTTTGTTTCGGTCTCTGTGACTCTGTGGTATTTTACCACCTCAGGTTGCCAGAGAATGAAAAAAAAAAACATATCGCAGCCATGGAAACCAGCAAATTAACTAGAACCTGACTTAAAAGGCCTTGGCATCCATCTAAAAGGCTCTATGAACAGAGGCATAATAAAGCGGATAAATCAAATCATCAACTTACAGTGTAAGGCTTGTTACCTTTCATTGTCAAATGCGCTCATTTCCATTGCATGTCCTCAATCTGGCAACTCTTGTGAGTGTTGCGTCTGAGCAGGAGAAACAATATTTTGAAGTTGGACTGCAGTACCTTTTCAATCACTATCTGTCAATATTACATACTGCACCTTTAAGCCATTAAGCGCGAGTTTTACTAACAGCTTGTCTTTTAGCGTTAAAATTGTACTGTCAGGTTTAACTAAAGACGCGCAGTGAAGAATTAGCGCTGAAAAGGTGTGGACACGGTTATTTTTCTGCCTGACCTTATTGAATATGCATTTATAGGAGTTTTTCTTTCAGACGCAAAATTTATGGGAGTACAGTATTCAAATTACTGGCATTTGCACCTTTATTTAAAGGAGAAGTCCACTTCCAGAACAAAAATGTACAGATAATGTACTCACCCCCCTTGTCATCAAAGACGTTTATGTCTATTTTTCTTCAGCCGTAAAGAAATTATGTTTTTTAAGGAAAACATTTCAAGATTTTTCTCCATATAATAGACTGCTATGGTGCCCCGATTTTGAACTTTCAAATTCAGTTTAAATGCGGCTTCAAACGATCCCAGATGTGGTTGTAAACGATCACAGCCGAGGAAGAAGGGTCTTATCTAGCGAAACGATCGGTTATTTTCATTTAAAAAATACAATTTAAATACTTTTTAATCTCAAACGCTCGTCTTGACTTGCTCCCTGAACTCTGTGTATTGTGGTATGAGACAGTTAGGGTATGTCAAAAAACTCCAATAGTATTTTCTCCCTCAACTTCAGAAATCATTTCAAAATCATCCTACATCACCTCAGAAGTACCGACCCAGTCTTTGCAAAGTGAACATGCAAAGAAGATCAAACACCCTTAACAAAAAAGGTAAAACAGCGATATAGGATGATTTTGAAGTTGAGGGAGAACATGAGATGAGTTCTTCGACATACCCTAACTGTCATGAACCGGAAAAAGAACAGCTCAGGCAGAGCGAGACAAGACGAGTGTTTGACATTAAAAGCATATAAATTGTATTATTTTTATGGAAACAACCAATCGTTTCACTAGATAAGACCCTTCCCCCTCAGCTGGCATCATTTACAACCGCATTTGGGATTGTTTGAAGCCGCATTTAAACTGCATTTTGGAAGTTCAAAATCGGGGCACCATATCAGTCCATTATATGGAGAAAAATCCAGAAATGTTTTCCTCAAAAAACAACATTTCTTTATGGCTGAAGAAAGAAAGACATGAACATCTTGGATGACAGGGGGGTGAGTAAATTATCTGTACATTTTTGTTCTGGAAGTGGACTTCTCTTTTAATGCCCCCCAAAAAGCATGTCAAACTATTTTGCGCTTGAAATGGCTGCACTTAATGTTGCTAGGAGGAAGCACCGCAGAGAACAAAGGGCGTGTTGTAGAAGGGAGAGGATTTTTTCCACCTGTATTAATTTATTTGGAATGCCAGAAGAGCTCATTATTCAAATATATCATTTTTTGGCCTTCGGTTCTTTTCAATGTACTGTGGCTTCTTTATTTCTATATTCTTTATTTGTGACTACGCTAATTTGCGCTGGGCTAGGTCTATTGCGTTGGTTGATATGTAAATGTGCTGTTGCATGTTCTTTAATTTGCGCATCGTTAGTAAATCACCCACAGAAATTTCCCCTCCCAGAACGGTGCTGTTTTGGAATTGCACTCTTGCGCTAATTTGCCCTGTTTAGTAAAACTAGCCCTAACGCATTTGTGACTGAGTGAATGTTCACACAACACCTACTAAAAATTTTGACTAAAAATTGGAAAATTCTTAAAGCATTTTGGCCGTTCATTTACACAAAAATGGCACAAAAATCTTGGGGGCCTGACCACGCAATTTTTGATAACGATACCGCTTTAGTCTCTGTGTGAACTATAATAAAGTGAATCATGTGCATGCGTATTACATGCTCAGTCTATAGGAATGCGTATATGCACTACACGGGTAGTGTTTTTTTACAAAGTGACATCGCCAACCAATCACGTTCCATTTTGTGCCATGTCATGTTTAGGGACGTGGAAATATCCTCACAATTACAGAACGGTGTGTAAAACTTTTGGACGTATTTTAAAGAGTCTATGCCGCAAACTTTACACATTTCACATATTTGAAAAAAACAGCATTTAGTTGATCCTGATAAGTGCTAACAGTCACATTTGTAAACACGACAGCTTTCTTCTTCTATGAGGAGGTTTGGCACCAAGGTATCTTTGTTTCCGGGCGGAATGTTAAAAACGCAATGCACACATCTTCTGGAAATTCAGTCAATAGAATTCAATCAATCTGATGATGACTTCAAAACTCCTTTAAAGTGTTTGTAATTTTGTGTGCTGTATGAATCAGACCTTCAGCCAACGGTTCGTGGAGGTGACGTCTGAAGCTGAGACTACATCGCCAACTACTGGCCTGGCATGCATAATACAGCATTTTAGCATTTTCGTGGATCCCTCTGAATGAGGATAATTTTAACAACATTGTGGTCCATATGCAAAACTTTTTAAAGATGCAAAAGAAAATCATTTCTGTTTTTAGTACAATCATTGCCATCTAATCGTACCCTCAGACCACCTCAGGAAGTGATTCTTGTTGTTCAGGCCAAATACAAAAACGGACTCCTCCAGGTCTCAGAACTCAAACACTAATTTCGATGCTGAAGAGAGAAAATTTCACTGCTCTGCATTAGCATCCATGTAGTCTGGGAACAGCAAATCTGATTAATATCCATTCTGCTTAGACACAATCCCAATCGGATAGCAGTCTGATCGATTAAGTGTAAATACACATTTTGTCTTCTCTTCTTCACCCTGATGGTCAATATTGTGATGGTCTGCTCTCTCCGTGACTCTTTCTGAGCCTCTCTCCGACTCTTTTCTCTGTCTCTGTGTCTTTTAACTCAGTGTCATTTTAATCTCTTTACGCCTACCCTCTTTTGTCCTCTGTTTTTCTTTGTTATACCGCATAGCATAGTGTTCCTTCCTTCATTCAGTGTCTCAGTCTTTCCCTCATCCTCTCTGTCTCTGTCTTTCCTGTCCCTCCCCCTCCTCTCTGTGTGTTTTTGGCTCAGTAGTGGAGGTGAGTCAGCCTCTTGGACTTCACTCCTAATCAGAGTCACTGTGAGCGTCACCGTGTGTCAGAGTTCCAGCCTGCATTCCTTTATTTGTGCCTTTTTCTTCCCTCCACCTTTACCTTTTGCTGTAGAATAAAATCTCAAAGACGTTCCCAGACATACTAGGCGGTGAGATCTGTCAAGCCAGATTGTCCCATGGTCCAGTTGTTCCTCCATCTGGTTGTTGGCAACGCAGATCTTCTGCTGCTTCTCCCTATGATATAATCCGGGTGTCTAGGACTCTTCATCCTGTTCCTTGTCGTTTGCTGTGCGTTGACGTTAGCTTTTATCCTCGTCACATGCAGATTTGTTTATCCTGTCTGACTGCTTCTTTCTCCGTCTCTCTCGCTCTTTCCTTTCCCCTGAAGCTCCGGCCCTCATAATGCTCAGTGTCAGACTCAGACATAAATGTAGATGGGCAGGGTAAACAGTGCAGTGGCCATGTGGTGCTTAGCGACCTTGGATGCGATGGCTTATCCTTCATGTCTCTTGGGATTTTCTCAATGTGTTTTCCTGCATGAGTGGAAGTGTTTTGTCCGTAACAACATCATGGTGGAACAGACAGATAGAAAGTTATGGGTCCTGACAGCTGGGATGTGTAGCGATCCATCCATCCATCTATCTATCCATCTATCTATCTATCTGTCTCTGTAGTTCATTCTATCTCTGTCGCTCTATCTATCTATCTATCTATCTATCTATCTATCTATCTATCTATCTATCTATCTCTTTAGTTCATTCTATCTGTCGTTCTATCTATCTGTCTCTGTAGTTCATTCTATCCATTTATCTATCTATCTATCATCTATCTATCTATCTATCTATCTATCTATCTATCTATCTATCTATCTGTCTCTTTAGTTCATTCTGTCTGTCGTTCTATCTATCTGTCTCTGTAGTTCATTCTATCCATTTATCTATCTATCTATCTATCTATCTATCTATCTATCTATCTATCTATCTATCTATCTATCTGTCTCTTTAGTTCATTCTATCTCTGTCGTTCTATCTATCTATCTATCTATCTATCTATCTGTCTCTTTAGTTCATTCTATCTCTGTCGTTCTATTAGTCCAGCTATCTATCTCTTTAGTTCTTTCTATCTGTCATTCTATCTATCTTTCTGTCTATCTATCTCTTTAGTTCATTCTATCTATCTAT
>JAHKKF010513551.1:0-10532 GCA_019740295.1 Labeo calbasu
TCTAAGAATCTCTATCTTTTCCACTAGGTTTTGAAGAAAGTTAAACGCATTACGCTTCAATTTCCTAGGCATGCTAGTTCTTTAGCAGCTGTGAGATTTAAACCACAGAACTTCCACACTTTAGACGTTTAACCTTTCAGCTACAACATCTATTAGTCACAGCCTCATTTGCAAATGCGTCAGGTTTTCACACTTTCCGGAGCTTGGAGTCAAATTCCAACAAAAAAGGTAATATGCAAATATTTAAAATTATATTTGCGTGCCTGTGTGAGACTGCACTGCATTGTTCAATGCGAAGATTTAATATCACAATGAATACAAGGTTTAAAGTATTGAACAATAAAAAAAAAAATGTCCTGTCCTGCATTTTTTCCTCATTTGAACTCAGAAATGATATCTTATGGAGATAAAAATGTGTTTGCAAATGTCTTATGGTGACTTACGGTCCAATATCACATGACTGAAACTGGCAAAATCCCACGGGTTCATCCATGCTGAAAAAAAAAAACAAAAAAAAAAACAAAACAATAGAAACCATCAAAGAAATACGAATGGTTTCAACTACAAATACCACTATAAACATCTCAAACCATCAACTTTTAACCATTAAAACCAATTCTATTCCATTAGGATTAAGTGGTTTAACAAGCCACCAATAGAAGGCGATGAATTACCACTAGAAACCCACAGGGTCCATTACAGTTTCCATTAAAACCAATACAAGTTCCATTTTAACCAGTAACACACAAATGTTGTGATGGTAGAGCAGGGAATAGCGATGCATGATGTACAACTTATTTAAATTTAGCCTCCAAACTAAACAGTTTTTTATTGGTAAACGCAAAGAATTTGCACATTTAAAGAATAACAAGCCTGAATTTGAAGCGAACCGCATAAATATTTCGCCTCACGCATTTTCGCGCGAAACTCCACACAGCGTCCACATTATGTGGTAAATGTGACTGCACTCTTTCACATGCAAACAAGTAAATAATACTACGATAAATAATGTATTGACAATAAACTCATTTTAACGGGATAGTTTTGTTCTTACCTGTACTATAATTATATGTATTTTTAGCCCCAAGATAATGTCAGTTAATAAATATAGACACACATCAATAACACGTCGTTCTAAATAGTCTGGTGGTAAAACATTCGTCACGCGACATTGAGGTTTTGAGTTCTAATCCGGCGTCGCATGATTTTTTTCCCCCTTATTCAAATCAAATATGTTCATCAGTGATCCTATATCAAGAGGAGAGATACGTTTGTGTGTGTTTTGTTTTGGGGTTTTTTAACCGGAATGAATAGATAGTCTTGCAACAGAGTCATAAGCCATGGATTGAAGCGCTCGCGTGTGAACACTGAGCACGAGCTGCATTGAGAAAGCTCCAGTTTAACGAACATTAAGCATGATTTCAGAAACAACAGATTCCAGCTACAGCCGCCAGATCGCGTCTTATTTAACAGAAAGGAATGTTTCATCAGCATTAGATACGTCCATGCCGCGAGATGTTCAAAAAGTGCTGGGGACAATATCGACCCTGGCAAAAAGAGGTGGGGACATAACCCACCCGTCCCACCTGTAAATTACGCCTATGTCTGTGTGAGATTAATTTCACAATGTTTGTACAGTATTGGTCACAATTAAAACGTCATGTCCTGCTTTTTTTCCTCATTGGAACTCAAAAATGACCCATTACGGAGATAAAAATGTGTTTGCTTATGCCTTGATTCACGTTCCGATCACATTACCTAAACATGCGCGAAATCCCACGGAAAACGAAGCTTTATCAATAGTGTAGGGATGCATATGTACCTATTCAAAGGCTGCTTCCAAACTAAACGGCTTTTTATTGGTAAATGCGACGAATTTACACGTTCAAAGGCTAACAAACCTGAATTCGAAGCAAACTGTGGAAAATCTTGCCTCACGCGTCTTTGGCGCGAAATTCCACACAAAGGTAAATGATGTGGCTGCACCCTTTGACATGTAAACAAGTTTTGCTACACTAACCACTGTATTGAGGTAAAAATGGTAGCCATCAATACACCAAAGAAACCAGGTTACTACACTTTTACTATAAATTCAGGGTTATTTTTTGTAAGATAATTTAATTCGTTTCTAGAATAACAGCAAGAGTCGTTGTTTTCTGGAATTTTGTTGATAAGGATAATTAGACAATAATTTGTGCGTTTCACCTTGGCTGGTTTAGGCCTGTCAGGGACAGCTGTCTTCCAAAGCACTTCATATCCTTTCTGTGTGACGGTTAGTTCACATCAGTGATAGAAAATAATTTTACGAGGCAATATTTGCAGCCCATTTTTCAAAAAGAAAAGACGTTAAATATAAAACTAAAACCGCCAATAGGAGGCGGCAAGTCACTATATCATGAAGTGATTCATTTAAACGATTCGTTTAAAACAAATATCCAATGAATCACTCATTAAACTGATTAATACAAACACTGCTGCATGCTGCTCAAAGCCGAAAAAAAACAAACAGTTCTGCTGTGGTTTCAGGTGGAAATTTTAGTAACTGAGCTTTTATCAAATTAATATGACTTGTATTCAGTAAAAACAGCCATCTCACTCTTCAAAATGTTAAGGTCTGCAAAATAAATATGAATTATATATACATATATATGAAATGAAAATATACTAACATTCCCTAAACTTAATACTACAATTATTAAATTTCCTTATGTCTTGAATTCCAGTGCTTACATTTCAGAATAAAATGGCTATAAATTACTTATGTTAAACATCTCATTAATATGAATTATGTAACATTAATATTTAAATTAAAATATTTGAGGTGTTAAAATATTAACTGAAATACAAATCTAATATTTAAATAATATTAATATTCAAATCTCATAACAGGAGTATTTTAAATTCAAATCAGCATCTCTAATGAGGCAAGGGGCGGAGTCTGTTTCAAAACAGTTTGAAAGTATTGAAATGCTGTAGCTCCATCTCTCTCTCTCTCTGTATGAGATAATCCACACCTCATTCTCCCCTGCCGCCCACTCTCATTCCTGCGCTGGGGGACCATCTGCTGTTCCCAAACCTCTAGACACGCCGCCAGTAAAGAGTCAAAGAGACAGGCAGACAGAAAGACATGATGATTCAACTCCCTTGAGCTTCCAGCCAACATCAGCTTGAGCCACATCTCGCCTCTTTGCAAATCCATAAACAAGTTTTTGAAAGGAAAATAACAATTGTAAATCTAAGAAAGTCATGGATCACTGGTCTGAACCTCCAGATCAGAAATCAGGTGCCAATTTACAACCTACGCAATACTGTTGAGGAATAACTGACTAGGACTTTTAGCTTACAAGCTTGTTAGCTTGGACATTTCAAAAATGTAGATTCTCCAGAACCAAACCATGTTTCCTGATGACTCGCAGGTGTTGTGAGTATGCATTCTGAATAGCAAATTACTGCCTCATTTGGCTGCAAACGATATTGTGTGAAACCAGCTGTGTGGTAGCAGTGGGAAGCTTGAATCATTTTAATGAATCAGTTCATTTGAATTGTTCATACCAATGAATCAAATGCACATTATTTGGACTAGTCCTGGCCAGTGTGTTTTATTTTATTAAATCAGTCAACCATGATTTATTTGGTTATTCAACTTGTTTTACATTGTTATCGTTTAATATATTGTAAAATAAATAATTAAATAAATTATACATTAAAAAGGATACAATTAGTTAATTATGAAAAAGTAATAAATTGTAAAAAAAATACGGTTACATATTACAATATACATTTTATATATTTTAAATGTATCTGATTATTGTAATTTAAAAATGCATATATATTTAAAATTTTACACACGCGCACACACACAATAAACATATACATATATACGGGATACACTTTCCGTTACTCTCCTCCGAACTCACAGCACCAACACACACACACAATGTAGAATATCCGTACCGATGTCAAAATTACCGTAATGCATACCTCTTGTAACTCTTGTAATCTCACCTTAACCTGCACTTAACCACACGATCGCTTACAACTTCTATCATTGATTGACAGCTGCCATGGTGTTGCATATCCAAACATGTTTTCAAAATCTGGAAAAAATAAAAAAAATATACAGAAACCAGGTGGTCATCCAAGGGTGTCTCCATGACAACATCTTTGGACAGACAGATTCTCCAATTGGCCCTGGCAAGACGGCTCGCCCCCTGCAGACACGCGTGATTGACAGGTGAGAGGGCGAAGTGAAGACTCTTGGCAGAGGAAGCAGCCATAAGTGACCAGTGACAGGTTTAGTGAGAAGGACGGTAAATGAGACATGAAGACAATCGAGAGTTGATCACAATTCACTGACGGACATTATTACTATTACTCATACTTAAAGGAATATTCCAGGTTTAGTTAAGTTCAATCAACAGCAGTTGGGGCAGGTTACGGTGAGGATCTTACAATGGAAGTGATTTCTTTGAGCATTTGAAAGCAGAAATGTGAAGTTTATAATTAAAAAATTATATACAATTAAAAAAAAAAAAAAACTTGGGGTGGTTAACTCAAAAATGAAAATTACCCCGTGATTTACTCACCCTCAAGCCATCCTAGGTGTATATTCTATTAGACGAATACACCTGAAGTTATATTACAAAATGTTCTGGCTCCTTTAAGCTTTATAATGGCAGTGAATGGGTGTTGAAATTTTAAAGCCCAATAAAGTGCATCAGTCCATCAGTGAACATGCGTACAACAAGAAACCAGAGATTAGAGTTTATAAAGTTTTACATATGGATATTTTTCTTACAAAAAAAGCATTGATTTGCTTCAGAAGGCCTTTATTAACCCCTCGGAGAAGTGTGGAGTACTTTTTATGATGGATGGATGCACTGTTTTGGAATTCAAAATCTTTGGAATAAAGCTTGGAAGAGCCTGGACATTTTTAAATATAACTCCAATTCAGTTCGTCTGAAAGAATAAAAGTCATACACTCCTAAAATGGATTGAGGGTGATTAAATCATGGAGTAATTTTCATTTTTGGGTGAACTCTCTCTTTTTTTTAATACTTGTTTTATTTGAGCCTTAAACAATTCACTTAATAAGGTGTTTATTGAAGACCTACTAGAGCCATGTGGAGTACTTTTTATGACGGATGGATGCACTTTATTTCGCTTTAAACACCTATTCACTGCCATTATAAAGCTTTGAAGAGCCAGGACATGTTTTAATATAACATCAAAATCGTATAAATAGATAATTGGCCAATAAATAGCCACCTAGCAACCTATTAACAAACACTCAAAGCAATATTGCACCTTCAAGTGCACTTAAAAGCAAGGAAATTACAGTGAGGAGTTCACAATTATCCCTCCATCCCGTTCCCACCAATTACGACACCTGATGAAAGATGGAGCTTACGCTGAAAAACTGGAAAGCTGAAAGTTAGCATAAACCAGGGATTACAGTTTATGAAGTTTTAAATATGGTTATTTTTCTTACAAAAACACATCAATTCATTTCAGAAGGCCTTTATTTACCCCCAGAGCTGTGTGGAGTACTTTTTATGATGGATGGATGCACTTTTTTGAACTTCAAAATCTCAACAGCCATTCATTGCCATTATAAAGCCTGGAAGACCCAGGACATTTTTTTTAATATTACTCCAATTCTATTCATCTGAAAAAAGAAAGTCATATACACCTAGAATGGCTTGAGGGTAAGTAAATCATGGGGTATTTTTCATCTTTGACAAAACTATCACTTTAAATTGATACATATTTTTATACTTCTTTTATTTAAGCCTTAGAAGTGTTTAAATACATTTTTACAGTTGTTTTACAGTTGACGGTGGTAGAAAGTTTGATATAACTTAACATAGAAAAGATAAGCAGTAGTTTTAAATATGGATTTTGTATCATTACACTTAAGAAGGCCTTTATTAAAAATCCACTAGAGTCATGTGGAGCACTTTTTTTTTCATAATGGATGGATGCACTTTAGACTTCATAATCTCAACACCCATTCACTGCCATTATAAAGCTTGGAAGAGCCAGCACATTTTTTAATAACACAAAAACTTTTTATTTAAGCCAATAAATAGCCACCTAGCAACCTAATAACAAACACTCAAAGCAATATTGCACCTTCAAGTGCACTTAAAAGCAAGGAAATTCCAGTGAGGAGTTCACAATTATCCCTCCATCCCAGTCCCACCAATTACGACACCTGATGAAAGCACTTCCACCCGCCCATGAATTAACCTCAAGAGCTAATTAGCGAGCTCAAATACCATTACCATCTCAAACGCCGGCATGATGACGGGAAGAGACTTTAAATGGTTTAAATAAATAAATCAGTCATGCGTGGGTCACATCCTGACTCGTTAAGATGTGATTTAATGAGGGTGGGGCGGCCTTAACGAAGGGGGGAGGGCATTTCTGCCCTCTGATGACTAATTATGGAGATGACGATAATTAAATACCCCCACTCTGGGATGTGTGCATTATCACATCATGCATCTCGACTGGAGGGTGGACATGAACGCACGCAGTCATTACATGCGCTCGGAGGAATGGAGGGAGGAATTGTTTACATACTCTTGAGGACACATGCAGCAGCATGTGGACAAATACACAGACGCTCTCATGTCGTTCCAAAACAATTATTTACCCAAGCGTCATTGCTGACTGAGATTTAAGACGTTATTTCCTTAAATTCATTTATTCTGCCAAAACTTTTAAATCAAGACACCAAACCGCATTTGTTTTTCATCTTGTGGCTTACTGTCAATCGATATGAGGAAAAAAGTCGGGAAACAAAAAACAAGAGGCAAGAGACTGGGCCTTGAACATGTCAGTTGTGTTGCTGTCTATGCAGGGTCAGAAAGATCTCAGATTTCATCCAAAATATCTTAATTTGTGTTCCGAAGATGACTGAAAGTCTTACAGATTTGGAACAACTTGAGAGTGAATAATTAATGACAGAATTTTCATTTTTTGGGGAACTATTCAAACCAATTATTTACCCAAGCGTCATTACAGACTGAGATTTAAGATGTTCTTTCCTGAAATTCATTTATTCTGCCAAAACTTTCAAATTAAGAGACCAAACAGCATTTGTTTTTCATCTTGTGGCTCACTATCAATCGATATGGGGAAAAAAGGCAGGAAACAAAACACCAAAAGGCAGAAAACTGGGCATGTCAGCTGCATTGCTGTCTATACAGGGTCAGAAAGCTCTCGAATTTCATAAAAATATCTTAATTTGTTTCCCAAAGATGAACAAAAGTCTTACAGGTTTGGAATGACATGAGGGTGAGTAATTATTGACAGACTAATTATTTACCCAAGCTTCATTACAAACTGAGATTTAAGACATTATTTCCTTTTATTTATTCTGCCTAAACTTTTAAATCAAGGCACAAACAGCATTTGTTTTTGCATCTTGTGGCTTACTGTCAATCAATATGGAGAAAAAGGTGGGAAACAAAAAAGGCGGGAAACTGGGCCTTGAATATGTCAGCTGCGTAGCTGTCTATACAGCATCAGAAAGCTCTCGGATTTCATCAAAAATATCTTAATTTGTGTTCCGAAGATGAACGAAAGTCTTACGGGTTTGGAACGACATGAGGATAAGTAATTATTGACAGAATTTTCATTTTTGGGTGAACTATCCAACCTAATTATTTACCCAAGCGTCATTACATATTAATATTTAAGATGTTCTTTCCTGAAATTAATTTATTCTGCCTAAACGTTTAAATCAAGGCACAAACAGCATTTGTTTTTCATCTTGTGGCTTACTATCAATCGATATAGGGAAAAAAGGTGGGGGGAAAAAAAACAAAAAAAACAAAAAGGGCGGGAAACTGGGCTTTGAACATGTCAGTTGCGTTGCTGTTTATACAGGCTCAGAAAGCTCTCGAATTTCATCAAAAATATCTTAATTTGTTTCCCAAAAATGAACAAAAGTCTTACAGGTTTGGAATGACATGAGGGTGAGTAATTATTGACAGAATTTTCATTTCTGAATGAACTATTCAAACCAAATATTTACCCATGCATCATTACAGACTGAGATTTAAGATGTTATTTCCTGAAATTCATTAATTCTGCCAAAACGTTCAAATCAAGACACCAAACAGCATTTGCTTTTCATCTTGTGGCTCACTATCAATCGATATGGGGAAAAAAGGCAGGAAACAAAACACCAAAAGGCAGGAAACTGGGCCTTGAACATGTCAGCTGCATTGCTGCCTATACAGGGTCAGAAAGCTCTCGAATTTCATCAAAAAATATCTTAATTTGTTGCCCAAAGATGAACAAAAGTTTTACAGGTTTGGAACAACATGAGGGTGAGTAATTACTGACAGAATTTTCATTTTTGGATGAACTATTCAAACCAATTATTTACCCATGCATCATTACAAACGGAGATTTAAGACGTTATTTCCTTTCATTTATTCTGCCTAAACTTTTAAATCAAGGCACCAAACAGCATTTGTTTTTGCATCTTGTGGCTTACTATCAATCGATATGGGGAAAAAGGCGGGAAACAAAACACAAAAAGGGCGGGAAACTGGGCTTTGAACATGTCAGTTGCACTGCTGTCTATACAGGGTCAGAAAGCTCTCGGATTTCATCAAAAATATCTTAATTTGTGTCCAAAAGATGAACAAAAGTCTTACAGGTTTGGAACAACATGAGGGTGAGTAATTATTGACAGAATTTTCATTTTTGGATGAACTATTCAAACCAATTATTTACCCATACATCATTACAAACTGAGATTTAAGATGTTATTTCCTTAAATTAATTTATTCTGCAAAACTTTTAAATCAAGACACCAAACAGCATTTGTTTTTCATCTTGTTGCTTTCTGTCAAACGATATGAGAGAAAAAAGGTGGGAAACAAAAAACAAAAGGCGGGAAACTGGTCCTTGAACATGTCAGTTGCATTGCTGTCTATACAGGGTCAGAAAGCTCTTGGATTTCATCAAAAATAACTTGATTTGTGTTCTGAAGTTGAACAGAGGTCTTACAGGCTTGGAGCGACATGAGGGTGAGTAATTTTCATATTTGCAAAAACTATTCCTAAGATCTACAAATAAAATATGCACAAAGCTGACATGCAATTAAAGACACGGGCCATCATTTTCAACAGCGCTCTAGAGTTTGAATTCATTCACTAATAAAAATCACTCCGGCACACTAGAACATATGCTTAGTGGGCCATACAAGCTATCAGGTATGAAATTAAAAAGCGCTTCTCCGGTGCATCCATTACCTACAATTATCATTACAGCAAAATTTAAAGCCACAGATTTGATCAGCTGTGAGATGGAAACAAATGCAGCTTCAGACTCAGTAAAAACTGATTTAACCAAAATGAATTGATACAGAGGGAATTTTTGACTCTTATTTGAAGTGGTTGCTGGTTGGCACAATCTTCCCGCCTCGGGGAAGACAAAAAACATGCATTGATTAGACTGGCTCCCTTCTTCCCAAACCTCTCTAACCTTGCATATTTAAAATCACGTTAGTAATTGTGTCCTTGTTTTGAAGAAAATTAAATTTGGGGGAAACTGAAACAGAGGAGATGGAACAGAAGCAAACAGTTCAGCTTGGTGGTATTTCCGTTCTTTAAAAAGCAAGTTAAAGGTTCGCAAGGGACTAACGGTTGTGAAACTTCCCAAACTTCTCAGAGAACAAGCATAACGGGATGCTTAGAGGGAATTGTGAGTGTGTACATGTGTAAGAGAGACACGTCCTTAACCCCTAGCGATCTATTTAAGATTGTTAAAAACATTTCTGAGGTGTTAAAAGTTTCACTTTGAGTGTTTCAGTGAAAACGGGTTCTTCTGGCTTCTGGTGATATTCAAGTTACCGTGCTTCAAGTGTGGTTTAGAGATGTATTTCAGTTCAAAACCAATTTCATCCTACAAAAAGTTCTGTATTCAGATTGCCTTAACATACCACATTCATTGTCAAATTCAATCAGAGTAAATTAAAGCTAAATGTGAGACATTTCATAGTTTGCTTTTTTTCTGAGAGAACTCTCATTTCTTGAATAAACAGTAAATCGTTTTTTAACCACAGGCTATTAGCTTAATAGTCTGACCTTATCCATAGCAAGTCATTTAAGTTTGCTAACCAAAAGGACTGTGCTATGTGCAATATTAATTATCTAACAGAAATTGAAGAGTGGTACCTGGCCTCCGGGGTTCCTCAGGGCTGTGTTTTGGGAACTACTGAAATAGTTTGACAGTATGACTCTATTAGACACAAATTGGAGCTAAATGCACGCTAAGCATCAGATATGCACGTCTACTGAGCGGTGCAGGTTATTGGGTTTCTCTAGAGTTCATGGTCAGTAATGATGTACAGTTAAAGTCAAAAGTTTACATACACCTTGCAGAAAATGCAAAATGTTAATTATTTTACCAAAATAAGAGGGATGTTATTTTTTTATTTAGTACTGACCTGAATAAGATACTTCACATTAAAGTTTACATATAGCCCACAAGAGAAAATAAGTGTA